>JAVDBV010048880.1:0-12463 GCA_032619315.1 Piper longum | reverse complement strand
ATTAATATGTTTCCACATTATATATATATATATATATAATGTGGAAACATATTAATCAAAATTTAATCACTTGAAAATTAAGCCTAATTATTATTTATTGATATTTGAAAAGCCATGTGGATCTTCTAAGCCTTTAAATGAATATTAAAATTTGATGTTTTAGATGAGTTTAAAGCCTATAAATACCCTCTTTGTATCAAGTCCTCAAGTGCGCCAAAATAAAAGATCTATTATTGAAGCTGTATTCTTTCTCATATGTTATCTTTATTTATCTATCAAAAAGTTTTCCTATGTTCTATCCCTTACCCAACAGAATCAATCAAAATTTGATCACGCATAGCACAATTTTATATGCTCACAACTGAAAGATCTCACACCCTAGAAGCTCAATATGGTTAGTCCATATATAAGCATGCCAACGTGTTAAGAAAGAAAAAAGGTGGAGGACCATACACGCACATTTAACAATTCGGCAATATGTTAATGAATTGAGGGCTACCATCTTCTTCCTCACGCCTTACAATGTTGAAGGCGCCTTCAAATTGAGGCTAAGTTTCTCAAATATCCGGCTTATTTTGAAGGTATTGGCATGCGCATCCAACATCAATCAAATATCTGCATCTTAGTGTTGGTCCATTTGCAAGAGAAAAATAGTTAAAAATATTAAGAAGGGATGAGAACAAGCTCAAATACTTGTTTTCCCCGAAGCAAAACATGAAGCTCATATATATTGGCTAGAAAGCGAAGAGAAGACTTGGTCTGCAATAGCGCATATATATATATATATATATTTCATGGACCTTCGGATGAAGAGAAACAGACAATGGATGATCCAGTTGGTTGGTCATAGGCCGTGAATATCTGATGACCCAAAAAAAAAAAAGAACTGCTGATGACTGAATGAATTGATATTCATAATTTAATAACCATTTCAATTAACTTCAAGTAAAACTTTCTTTCTTCGTTGATGCAAAAGACGTCTTTCGTTGATGTTCAATTGAGTCATGCATACAAACACAAGTGTATGAATCAATTGGTACCCATTCCTCAACTTGATTGATACAATTATATATAACCGCTTCTAATTAAGACACAACAATATTATACATAATCAAGTCAAGAAGTAGAAACATCAATATACATATGACCCCCTAAATTACATTGACTTAGGCCTAGTCTTGTCAGTGATGGCTTAAACATACATAATTCTCACTCTGTGACTTGGACTTGCTCTTAAATTCTTTCATGCTCCAAAAAGTTGGAGTGGGAACAGGTTTGGCCCCCATGTGTGTTGATTTTTTCGACACTTTAATTGTGGGTCTTTCGGCATGGAACTTGAACTTAATTTCTCCATGAAAGTGAACTAGCAACCTTTGAAAAAAAAACCCATAATTACTATTCTAATATTATTGAACCGTGAAACTTGTATAAACCACCGTTTGAATTGTGAATAGAACATTTCACTATTGAATTGTACATAAATTTCTCGTATACCAACATATATTAGTTAACTAATTAATAATTAGTTATATATTTTCGAGTTGCAGTAAACATGATTTCTAATGCCACTGGCTAATTAGATACAGAATTTTCATTAAAAAAGTTCTCGAGTCATCAGTTTTATTTCCTTAGATTAGTAAATTTACATTAACCTGATGAGATGACAATTAAGAAATAACTTTCAAAATGTTCCGCAAAAGGAAATCGTCCATTTATTATAAATGTGCGTGCGTTACCCTTTAAAACTAATTGGCCACCACATAATTCTAAAGTTGGGACGTATATCTAGACCTTTTCTACATGACATAAACTATTGTAATTAAGCTGCTTATTAGGCAGCTTAACATAACTCCACCCATCGTTTAAAAATTTAAAACTCAACTCGGCTTTGGCTTGTCATAGAATGGAATCGCCTCGGAGTTGATTCCAAGCTGGCTCCAAGCTATTTATACTATTTTTTCAATTAAAATAAATATTACACAAGGCGCTGATATCTTGATTATGCCATTAATTACTAATTTTCGTGAAAGCATGATGGTACTATACATGAAATAATGTTGGGTCAAGGAGGAGAGAAGCTCTGAAAAAAAAAGAAGCAGAGAAGCAACTTGGAAACCAGTACCATTTAATGATAAAAAGAGGCTCCATATAATATACTTTATATGATTGCCAGACCCATATAATGGAGGAATGCACTTGACAGAGAGCTTTAGCTACTCGATGAAAAGACCGACGCCGGCCAAAGAAGGCTATTTGCTCGCACGATCAACTTACCAAAATGTGTGTAGATGTTTTGTGCAATAATATGTAGATTGTAAGCGGACCAAGTTCATCCCCAATCTTGTTCTTGTCTAATATATAGTTATATATGGATGCATAATTCCTTTTTTTTCTTTTTTCTTTACAATATATATATATATATATATATATATATATAACGTTTCAAAATATGGTTCATGAAAAGCGTTTAAAGGATATCCATCGCTTGTCAAATTCTGGCATGTTGTGGTCGGTCATGAATTTAATTGTGGAAATTTACGTGGTAGTGTATGTTTCTCGTGGAAGTGATATGATCAATGAATATGTTAGGAATTGGTAACGTTCTTTGTCGAGGGACGTGGTTTCTTCATAGCTTATGATATATATAGCTCACCAATCGAGTTCTCAGAAATCACATGCAAATCGTGGTTTCCAATATCATATCATGAGCCATGATTGAGGAAAAGATTTTACAATCACCCTCCAAATTGTAAGAAATTAAAAGTCGACACCTTCCGCTGAGCAATTCTTAACAGACTAAAATTCCTCCCGTGAGCCCTCCAGTAAGCATAATTTAAAAAACCCTACAATTCTACCCGATTTAGTATATCACAAACTCATTTAACCTCTTATATTAAAATGCTAGAGTTTTTTTTTCTCTCAATGTATTTTAGCCTGTGTTGTGGTTGATTCTGGTAGCACAATTATTTTATGGGCTCCTTAATATTTATTTATTTTTAAATTATAATAATTATTATATATTATTAAGAAATCATTAGAGTATGGTTTTACTTAAATTAAGAATTTAAAATGTTAATATATTTTAATATATCCATAATTACCTTAAAACTTACTTAATTCTAAATTATAATAATTATTATTTATTATTAAGAAAGTATTGGACTATAATTTTATCCAAATTAGGCATTGAAAATGTTAATATATTTTAATATATTCATAATTATACTATTAAATTAATTTTTTTACTTAAAAATATATACTTAATTTAGATTTTTACTATTTTCATATATTTATTTACATATTGTTATTTATTATTAAAAAAACTTATATTATAATTTTAATCAAATTTAAATTCTTTAAAAATAAATTATAATTAGATATTTAACTTTGAAATAATTTTTAATTATTTGTACATAACTATATTTTGCATTAAATATAAATAATATTAATTATTTTTATTTAAAATAGTATCATAATAATTTTAAAATTAATTTTGTATATTTTTAATATATATTATTAATAAGTATTAAATATGCCCCGTGCATCGTGCGGGTATTTGGCTAGTTTATATTAAATTTTTAATTATGCAAGTAAATAGTTGTATGAAATTAACGTATATATCTATTGTTTACATTTGAAATTAAGAAATGTATGATTTTGTTACCTAAAAATATTGATTTAGCTAATCTAAAAGAAAGATAATGTGCTATTATAATTTGTATAACTTGATTTAAGAAATCAATTATAAAATCAGTTATTATTGAGTCATTCGTTAAGTTTGACTCATGGTCGAGCCAAAGTCACCATTGGGAGAGTTTTTTGAGCCAAAAAAAGAGTTTTCAAATATAGTTGAGCCTCATTTGAACCCTCTAATAATTGGGTTCTTTTGAATATTTGGGTCATCTTTCAATTTTACACCAGAGAAGAGAGGATAAAAAGAGACGAGAGAGTTCGGAAAAATTATATCTGGCTCACGGGTTTTGAATACTTTTTAATACCAAATGGAAGCTACAGTATGGACATGGCCAAGACAATATCAAACTTGGATCAGGCCAAAGCTCCTGCAAGCAGGCAGCAAGCATTAACACCTCGTCCCCGGTCATGAACAGTTAATGTAAGTAGGGTATAATATTTTGACGACGAAAAAGGGTGCTGGAGGTCAACGCAGCAATCGGAAACTTCCACTCCCGGCCGCCATGCACGCCCCGAAGCTACTTCACTTTCCACGTGCATGCTCCCCATCACGTGATTCGTGTGCTCCTTTTCCCTTGATTTCCCGCGCCAGTTTTTTTTTTTTTTTGTTCTTACTAATTATTTGTCTTGGTAGCTTTTAGTACATTAGTGTTTGACTATAAATTCGGGCAAGATGTATTAATATCTGATAAAATTATGGTAAGCTACGTTTTATGAATGAACACGAACTCGATTTTAAACTTTTTTAGCGAGTTTTATATGATGAGGTTGATATGTACGGAGAATAATAGATCGACAAGTTTTTATCTTTTTAAGGTATCAATTAACGTATTTTAAGAATTTATCACAATTAATTTGATAATTAAGATGAAATGGTTAAAAGCAACAAATCGATTTGAAATTTAGTAAATACCCTAATTATTTATTTTAATATTTAATTATGTGGATTTTAAATAATAGCCCTATTAAATTGCTCCAAATAAAAATTGTAGCTCGTATATATAAGTTGTATATGAAGTATAACTCATGTATACAAGGCTTATTTAAATTTGATAAAATTAAGGTAACTTACATTTTATGAATTATGAATGAACTGTTTTTTCTAATTTGAACCCTTTTAATGAGTTTTATATGAGGGTCGATATGTATGAGAAATAGATCAGATATATAAATAAGAGATCGACAAGTTTTTATAGTTTTAAGATGTCAATATAACATGTTTTTAGATTTTTCAAAAATATACTAGTTTTAGAGTACTTTAAAATTACTTTTATTACAACTATTTTAATAATTAAGATGAAATAGATAAAAGCATCAAATCAATTTGAAAATTTATAAGTACCTTAATTTTTTATATATTTAACTATGTGGATTTTAAATAGTAGTCCCATTATATTGCTCTAAATAAAAGTGTAGCTCATATATAAGCTATATAAAGTATATCTCGTGTATATAATGTTTATTTAAATCTGATTAAATGTGAGGTTCAAATCAAATAATTTTTTGTATCTTATATCTTATACACCAACTACCAAGAATAAAAAATTTTAAATAAAATATGTTTTTTTCTTATAAATTAATGGAACCAACGAAGAATTTGGCTCAGCCCGACCTAATATTAATTGATTCATTCAAGCACAAACCAACTTTGAACACCTCGAATGTTTAATGTCAATTAGTAAAACTCGAATAAAAAAACATTTCGAAAAAATAAAACTTGAAATAATTTATTCGGAAACATTGTTTACGTGGTTCAAGTCAAAGTGCGAGAATGCTTAATTAATTACCAACAAAAATAAAATTGACAACAATAGCACACACAATCCAACCCTACTGCCTTAGGAAACGCCTATGTATATACAATGTCAACTAATTAACTACAAAAATAACCTAGAGAAATAAGATATTACCCGAACGAGCATCAAATTAATACATCGAAAAAGCTAAGCCAAGTACAAGCAAACTCAAGAGAAATTTTCAATTTTAATGAAAGTCAAACTCTCTTCGCAAAATGTCAGATGCATAATTAATGAGATTATATAAAGCTAAGGTATTGATATAGAAGAGGACCAAAGTTGTGTTTTAGAAGAGTTGATCAGTTATTTAAGTAACAAATTGAGATTGCCAGCTCCTACATTACATACTGATCATTGACTAATTGTACAAGTAAACCAAGTTGACTTAAAACTCAATTCTTTCCCTGTATCTAATATTTAGGTCCGTTCAGTTGGCATATAAGTGAAAAAATTTTCTATTAAATAAGAATAAAACGACGAGAAAACTTTAAAACTTCCCCTTACACATTTGGATAATAGAAAAATAAAATATTATTTCTTATATATAAGCATAGTCTTCCTAAAAATCCTTCAATATTTTTATTTTTCATGAGAATATATTACTTTATAAAATTTTTATATATATACTTACTTTAATTGAAATTTAAATATATTTTGACTAAATTTGAAAACTTCTAAATATAAAAAAATTATAACTTTTAAATTTTACATTTTTTTCATACAATTTTAGAACATCCATATAGACCCTTAAATAAAATGACGGAGCAGCTAAAGCCAACATCCTACAATAATTAGGCTCTTGCACGTGATTAGTCGACAAGGTTTACAACTTGGTTCATGTGAATTAATTTGTAATTAATAATGTTGTTTGAAGCATCATAATTCCTAGTTAGAAATTACTATGCTTGGATGTTTTTTTATAACATAAACATTCCTCCATTTTATGGCCATCTTTATGCATCTCAACTTTATTTTAGATTAGTTTAACAGCTCGATTAGTCCAATCTTAGTTGGCAACGTATCTTTTGTGTTATCCCAAAGCTGTCAGTATCAATCTTTAGTATATTCAATCAACAACCGGGGAATTATCTTTTATTTATCCAGACCCTAAAGGCAAGCTTTTAGTGAACGAGTTAACTACTTTGACACCTCCATACACGCTAATCAACTCCAATAAAATACAATTTTCCCTACCCATTCATGCAAAGCCCCCTGGCTACAACTATTTTTTTTTATTAATCTCCAAAATTTTGCCGGCTCCACTTCTTTTTGTCAATCTTCAATACAAATCTGAATTAATATAAACTCCGTAATTAGTGCCGTTTTTTACTTCGGCCCGAAGTCCAGCAATAAAATTAAAACATGATTTATTTTTTATTTAATTAAATATATAGAAATCACATTGAATTCCAATTTATCAAGGTTATGCAACACAAACTAACTTGAATAAACTCATTATTTTGAATTGAATTTTTATAAACTACAACAGATTTACAACCTAATTCGAGCCTTAGAAAATCTATAATACTCGGTGTACGGACCATAGTTTTAAATATTGGGTCATATTATCTGATTGTATCGAGTGCATAATCCGTTGTGGTTAAGTCTTTATACCATTTTAATCCATAACTTATTTTTTAATGCAAAACTTTCTCAAAATTAAAAATTAAGGTATTTTAACCGGTATTAACAAAATATTGATAATAAATATTTTTTTAATATTTAATCAGATATTTATGTATAATTTTAGTATCTAATCAAATTTGCAGTAAATATACCGAGTTATGTTAAAAAATATGGTCCCATATTTATGGAATTAAGTCCCCCTCCACGCTCTGTTTCTTGGAAGGCCCCCCATTGGGCGGGTGAAGAGTCCCCCGAGTGAGATGAGCCAAGTCCAATGGCCAAGCACAAAGCGTCGACCGAATCAATTGAGTTTCCAAACTTTGGATCCATGGGGCCAAAACGCTTCTATTTAAAGGATCTCTCTTCCCCCCATTCATATTCGCAATCTTTTCCGAGCGTTTCTCCACAGAATTTGTTATCTTACCAAGTATTTTAGTCGATCCATCCTCTCTCTCTCTCTCTTCCTCTTCTCCAAACTAAAGAGGTGTCTCCTCGTCCTCCTCCACAACACAAGCTTTTGATCAAGGTGAGGCTTTCTTCATGAGGTTTCTCCATCTGGGTACCTGAGTTTTGGATTGATTTCTTATTGGTGCCTTTGTTTGAACTTGTTTACAGGCAGGGTAAATGGAGAATATCAAGTATGAAGAGGTTAGGAGTTGATGAGAACTGAGTTTCCCTCCTTGTTCTGTTCTTATGGTTCTGATACGTGTATGCATATATATTTACGAATTTGAATCGTGTTTTGATTTGGAAACTTGGCGATTGTTGCTCGCAGGAATACATAACCAATAGCAGAAGATTGCAGCAGTTTACATGCAGATGGCTGCCGGCCGATCAAGAGCCCAAGGCGTTGGTGTTCCTCTGCCATGGTACTTCCCCAAAACTCTTCTGTGTTTTTTTTTTTTACAATCTGATTCTTCATATATTCATCTTTTACTTTGGTTTTTGACGTGCATGATTGTTTGTTTTTTGATAGGGTATGCTGTTGAGTGCAGTATTTTTATGAGAGGTGAGTTCCAATTTCGATATATGAAGATGAAAGCATAAGGAGACGTGAATCGTTTGATGATCTAAATCAAATTGGTGCTCTGTTTTTGTCTTCTTCAGAAACTGGTTTGCGTCTTGCCAAGGCTGGTTATGCCGTGTATGGAATCGACTACATCGGTCATGGCAAATCGTCCGGTTTGCAGGCCTATGTGCCCAACTTCGAGGAACTTGTCAACGATTGCTCTGAGTTCTTCACCAAAATAAGTGGTGAGTAAATCATATTTCTCTGCCAATTCAACCGCTTTTCATATCTTCTTATCTTATTTTTCTCTTGTTTAATTCTGGGTGTTCTGGTGACAGAAAGGAAAGAAAACAAAACCAAAGCAAGGTTTCTTTGTGGTGAATCCATGGGAGGTGCAGTTGCTCTTCTTCTTCATAGGAAGAAGCCCAAGTACTGGGACGGAGCAGTTCTTGTTGCTCCTATGTGCAAGGTCTGCTTTTTTTCCTGATCCAATTCATTTTTAATACTACAAGACGTGGTGATCTTTTGTGAAGTTGGTAACACAATTAGATTGTTTAATACGTATATATATATATATATATATCAATTCTAATACACGTTTTCCCCCCTTTTTCTTCTTCAGATTGCTGATGAGATGAAGCCTCACCCTGCGGTCATCAAAATTTTGAACAAGCTTGCAGGGATCATCCCAACTTGGAGGATCATCCCTACCCAAGATATAATTGATATTGCCTTCAAAAAAGCAGAAAAGAGAGAGGAGGTAACATTTACAATTTCACAACAACTTTTAGTCAATCAATCAGATTTTTCACCAACCCAGTTGACACAAAAATCTCTGGTGAAAACAGATCAGGTCCAATCCTTACTGCTACAAGGGGCGCCCACGTTTGAGGACTGGTCATGAGCTCCTAATGGTTAGCATGGACATCGAGAAGAATCTGGACAAGGTGAATTACTATCAAAAACTGTCTTTTCGTTGTTTGTTGAATGATGGTGCTTGATCCTTGATTATCTCATTCTTTTTTGACAAAAACTAACATAACCAAGTCAACTAATTGAGACGAACCTCATTAATTAACATATTAGCACATGTCAATACCTTCAATTTGAGATCTGTCTTCCATTTATTTATCGCCTTTAGAACTTGGAATTTGGCTAAGGGTAAAGTCACAAGAACTTAATTGTAATGGCACCGAGTTGGCTTCTTCTTCCTCCTTTCTACGCCATCACATTTGACTTTTGTAAATTAATGTCTGTCCTGATCATATTAGAATATTGTTGTGTGAAACTTTATATGATGTAAAATTTAAACAATTGATTTTTTTGTGTTTGTGTGTGTTTAACTACACAGATCACATTGCCTTTCATTGTGGTTCATGGTGGGGATGACAAAGTGACCGACCCCAAGGTGAGCGAGCTCCTCTATCAGACTGCCTCTAGCAACGACAAGACCTTGAAGCTGTACCCCGGAATGTGGCATGGGCTGACATCCGGCGAGCCGGAGGAGAACATCGAGCTCGTCTTCTCCGACATCGTTGACTGGCTCGGGCAGAGGTCCGACAGCGGGTGTGGTAGGTTGGAGAGTGAACGCAAGGCCGAGCATGATAAACAGTTTACCTCCCACGTCAAGGAGGTTGCATTGGAGTCTTAGGCCAAGCTGCGACTTCGATTTGCATCGAATCTTAATAGTTTTTTTTTGTTGATAATTTAAAATTACCGAGCCGATGATGTTCAAGACGCCGCCAATACGATAAATTATTACGTTTTTTTATTTATGTAAATGCAGTTGTAACATGTTTCATGCAAGGATGGTGGTGTAGTTTTCTTAAAATTACAAGATGAAATAACACGTTAATACAGCGTTTGGTTGGTGAAGAAAATTTGTTATAATTTTTTTTACAGATATAAAAAGTAAAAGAGCCAACAAAATAATATTTAATAATTATAATTGTTAAGTTAGCCATCAAATTAAATTTTGTGGCAGGTTATAATAAGGTTGCAAAAAAATTATTTATCATGATTTTTGTGACCCGGCAAAACGGTTGCAGCATTGCAGGTCATTCGCAGAAACAATCTACTTTTTAAGTTTCCTACGTGGTGTAAACCCAATGCTAAATAATGGATGTTGGGTGCACTCTATTATGTGCTGTTCATTGTACTATCATCGAAAATATTTTATTCGAAGACGATTGGCACTAGAGAAAATGGGTTCTGCAGGAATAGGATTGTACTGTGAGAAAAGCAAGGAGGTCAACTTCTTTCAAATAATTGAGAAAGATCTCTTATTCTTATTATAAGATTGTGGGTAAAGGACCCTTTTGTATGTAAGACCTATTTAGATAAATAAGAATCACGAAAAAGTCTTTTATTTCATTATCATTAGATAGTATTCTATCCATATTGTCTATGTAATTCGAACCAGATATCTATTTAGAATATAATTCATTATTTCTATCTTATTGATCGTCAATGAACTAGTTATTAGTTCTCTAGTTGTTATTAATTAGGGACCCGTCATATATTTATTATTTTTTTAATCCCAACCCTAAAGAAAAACCAAAGAAAAATCTATAGAACAACCCCATCGTCTCCACCCCGCAGGAATTACGAGATCACCCTAAAAACGTCCTGAAGAGAATTTTTTTTACCAGTGTTTTTTTTTCTTTTTATTTTGTCAAAGTTTTGTGTGGAGGCAATCTAAAGAGTACCTCTACCACTTTATATTTTAAAAACTTTTTACCAAACATGCATTTTTAGTCATTAATGTTATAATTTTACGTTTTTTTAACACACAAACTCGAAAGAACAAAACCAAACACCTTAAATATAAGAAAATGGTTAAATTAGAAGAGCAATGAGATCGACCCTGAGATATACGTTCAATTTGGTTATACTGTCATCAATTAACATGGATAACTAGGAAGAATCAAAGTTGGATATTAACCATGTCATGTTCTTTGGTGTAAATCAAGACAGCCATTTTCAGGGTTTTTAGCAGTCAACGCACTGGAGAGAGCTGAATAACAGATGAGACGACAATGGCATAATCAAAAAATCACGAGCAGACGGGAACGCCGACCAGTGGAACAAACAAATGGGACGAACAGTGTGAACCAAAAGTGAATAGAAGGTTGAAGAGATTAGGTGTGGGGGTATACCCCATTGATAATGCCGAGCTTGGCCTCCGCCTCTCGTGTCCCATTCCATGACGATAGCTGTTCAGCGCTTGAGCCACAGATATGACCAAGCCAACAAATACAGTGAGGTGGATGGATTTGTAGGGAAAATAGTAAGTCTGGTTTTATCCATTTGCATTAAACTTAAAACATGGTTAAAACAGATTATTTAGTTTTTAGTTTTCTTTTTCCTTTTTTTAAAATATTTGAATAAAAATATTATAAAATAAAAATCCTTTTTATTTTTAAATATTTGAAGAAAATTCTCCAATAATTGTAACAACCAAATGTTAATTGTGTGTTCGGTCATTCTTTTATAATTATAATAAAGAAGAACTTTGCGACAATTTTTTTAAAAATTTTATATAAATTTTTTTAATACAGCCAAACGCCCTATTGTATTTTGTAAGCTATTGCGCTGGTTTGTTCGACCTAATTAATTGGAAGGGGCTTAAAGTCTACAATTTGAAAAAAAAAAGGAATTGAATTAATTTATCAAATCTAAGCCGAATTATTTTTTTTAATAATTTTTTTTCTCAAAGCAACTTCAAGATGAGTTGAACTTATATAGGCTTGGGCGACATGTCGTCGTCTCGTCATTCAACCACTAAATTGGGCTTCAATTTGGACCGACGATTAACCTTTGCTTGTGCCCAAGAGCTCTCTCTGATTCCATTTGACGGTCATGTCATTCTTCGTTTTTCTGGAAGCACTTATTTAAAATTATGAAGGGAAACACTGACCAACTGCATAATTGGTACGTAGCCGAGCAATTATAGAAGTATATATACTGCAACATTTGTGGACTATGAAGCAACCAAAAATTGGGAGTCTCTCTCTACATGTTTGTCTGCCTTGGTCGGTACACCATCAGGGAGCACATATGCATCAACACAGAAAAGAACTGGAAAATTTTTTAGCCTGCCCAAACCTGGCAATGCACTTGTTCTTTAGAATGTTATAAGTAAGAAGGATTTTATTTTTCTTAATAAATTATATTGAAATGGGTCCGAAAACTAAAATGCCAATATGTATCTGACCACGGAAAGGTCCCGCTAATTTACTCAAATCTGAGTTTTCTAAGTTAAAACTTTGTTTATCTTCAAATTTGAAGAACTTTATTAATCTACACGTGTGTGTGTCTATATATATATATATATATA
>JAVDBV010048879.1:0-12795 GCA_032619315.1 Piper longum | reverse complement strand
GGTGTAACTTATATATATATATATATATATATATATAAGTTACACCTTATATAAACTACATCTTTTATGTTAAGTGCCCCACATTTCAAAATTTAAATAGATAAATAAAATATTAAATATTAAAGATAATTACGAAATTGTAACACAAATTAATGTTTCTAATACTTTTATCTCAATGATCAAAATAATTGTAATAACAATTAATTTCAAAATTTTGATTAACTTGTGTAATTTTTAAAAATCTAAAAGTAGGTGGTTATAATATTAAAAAAGACAGAATTTTATTAACCTCTTATTTTTGTACTTTATTTTTAATATATATAAATATTATTCTCTAAAATTCACTAAAAATATTCAAATTAAATATGTAGTTCATATAAGTTATATGAGATGTAACTTATATAAATTTTTCCTTTTAAAATTTATATATTATTTATATTATTTTTATGCCAATCAAAAAGGCAAAAAGTTTAACTAGTTAATTATTTTAATTTTAGTCAAAGTGGCCACACTATCTCTCATATCAATGTTTGGTGACCAACCCACATCCATCGACCACGTACCACATGGCTAAGGTAATCGTGGCATCCGTAAAATAACAAAAGTCATGTTCAATAGTATGTCCGACTCTAACGGGATAATTTTTTTTAATTGATGCGATGATAAAAAATAGTAGAAATGGTTGAAAATGACTACTTAATAAATAGTTAAATCATCCTTCTAAAAACACATGAGATTTAAATTCTAAAAATAAATAAAAAAAGCTAACAATATTCACCCGTGCCGTTTGCCCAAAGGTGTTACTGTCGGTTCAGTTATTACATAAATTGGGTTTACAGGATCCGACCCTATTTGTTATATTTTGTGTATGATACAGTGTATGTTTGTCAAGCCTTAGCTTCTTTCGGTGCTCGGTACACTTGTTTGAATGTTATATGCTCGACTTTTTCATATTTAGTTTAATTGAGTCTAATATAGTTAGATGCTAAAACTGTACCCCCCACATGTCTTTTGTGTGTTTTCCATAAGTTTGATAAACTTTCGGACCATCTTAACCCTCCTTTATGACCCACAGTGCAATTTTGAGGTGGGCCCGATTTCTTTAGGGTAAAAACCTTTAGCTTTTGGATATTTGTCTAACCCAACCCATACCTTTTTAGCTAACCCAACTTGTTTATCTTTATCTAATCCCACTCATATCTCTTTAGGTATGATACTCGTACCTATGACATCATCAAACCAAATCATACTTTTTTATCCAACTCATACTGTTTTTTGTATGACACCCATACTTATGATATCACCAAGTCAACCATCTTTTTTCTATAAAACTCATCCCTTTCCTCACCATTCCTGCTTCCCTCCTCACCTCCAACAACATTCTTCTCTTCTTCTTGGTCTTCTTCCTCCTTGGAGCTCCAATCACCCGCCTCCACGTTTCTAGCCTCCTAGGGTGGTACGCTTTGAGGTTGGATGCCTAAAAAGACCACCCCTTTGGCTTCTCTCATTAGTTTCCGGTTTGTGCTGCCTCTATTGCATATTGTTTGATATTTATTACTTGCATGTTTGTATTTTTTAATTTTATGGCATTTTTAGAATGTGGAAATGCCTCATAGAAGAATTTTGAGTACTTATGTATCTTATTTGGCCATGTAAATAAACAGATATACTTTTTATAATGCACGTAGATCACCAATCTACACTGTTTCGGTATAGAAATCATATCTTGACACTCTAATACTAAATTTGCATAATTCTTATTTTTTTGCACTTATAACATGTATATATAAAACTTTTGTATTGGTTTTTTTACCTGAAATGATCTATAATTTGCATATATGAGGGTAAAAAATGAAGAAAGGTGGCAACTTTCACCGGGTTTAATGACATGAGTGCCCCTTTCTCCAATCTTTACTCTCTTACCTTATAGGATATGTACATTCACAACATGTCATTTTGTTCATGGTAAAGTTAAGAGTTCATGGCAGAGTTTTAAGTTTAATATAACACTAAATAATCATTAACATTACCCATAAGTGCACCTTATATTTTCTATGGTACTGGTGACTGTGAGCATGATCTGTAATTGTGTTATATGTTAAGCCACCAATTTTAAGCTAATAAAATATTATAAAAATATGTGATGCTCCAATAAGTGTCTACTTAATATATATATATATATATATTGGAAATTGGTAAAAATTATATAGTTATGTTTTGGAGGTGTTTACCCGGATAATGTAAAGATGTCAGATGAAAACCATAATTTTTTTCACTCCGATTGAAAATTACCTTAAAATAGGTTATTGGTGTTTGATTTTAGTAAACATTGGTCTACACCTTACCCTATGTCTTAGTGAAACTGTGAGAAATTTTGGGCCATTTGGGTAGGTTTTAAATTTTATTTGTGAATTTTCAAGTTGTAAGGGTCCAGATGGCTTCAGAAATAGCCCATCGAATGATCCAAATTGTAAAATCCACTTAGGCTCATTTACATAGTAAATAGGGACGAAATCTTAGTGAGCTCAAGCTTTATGCATTATCTAACTAGGACCACTGACCAAGGCCCATTTGGTGTCCTCTAGCCTATGAACGAATAGTTACAAAATTAGTGTGTGGCCGAGGAACACTGTTCCAACACCTTCAGGCTGAGCTTAATTGGGCCTTATTCCCCTTGATTGGCCCATGGTCCTACTATGGTGGAATTTACCTATGAACCTTAGAGTGTAAGGGCCCACCCATCCAAATTTTAATCTATTTGGACATTGTTAAGCTCGTCTGAAAAATTGTCTGGTACGAATTTATTAAAGCCTACTAAGTGAACATGAAGCTAAAACCTTAATTAATTTAGTTAATAAGCTTTAATAATTCACTTAGGACCTAATTAATATATTTAAGTTATATTAAAGTGTTGAGCTTGTGTGGAGGCTTTGCCTCATTTTGCGTACCGATGTGACTAGAATACGGAGCTCTACACATCTAGGTTCATATGACTCTTCCTTTACTTCATCTCTGTTTGACTCCCCGCATGTCGAGTTTAACCGCATTTTAGACTTAGGAAGACATCAACAACATTTTATTAGATCTCTCGATGTCGGGTCATTTAGCCATGTTTTGTATATGTAGTTAATAAAACTTCAAGGTTGAGACCTCTTGATGGTTTTCGAAAGATAAGATCTAGAAAGTAAGTATTACATTTTCTCCCAAGGCTATATGTATAAATATGAGATTTTACGACTTTTAAGAGTAAGAGTGTGTACAGGATGTATGGACTGTAGCAGTATTCCTTCAAACCTTAGTGTGGAGTATGAGGCTATTACATAGCGCAATACATTTTCAAATTTGTGCCATTAACTAAACTGTTTCTTTCACCACTCGAGTACTGTGGTGGGTGTAATATGGAGGATGTAAGGGGGTAAATGTTGCATATATGAATATGAATATTAGCTGTGAGTGTGCGCCAACACTCGTTTAAGTATATTTGTTTACTACCTAGTGTGAGGCAATTCTGAAGTTTCCCGAGTTTTCCATCGGTAATGGTATGCCCATTTGTCAGTTTGCAGTTTTACTGATAGTTATTCAAACCGGTAATCAAATTTATTTAATTATTGACATGGTTTTCTTATATATATATATATATATATATATATATATATAGGTGAGGTTCTTTGGCTTTGGTCGGCCTAGGTACATGGATTAGGCGATTCAATGGCAATTCTGGCAGGGTCTCTATGTTATGTTGTGTGTTTTATACCATATATTTTGTGGATGACTATATGACGGACATGTGCCCTAACTATGTAAAGTTTGTACGGTTCGGATGTATGCCATAATGGTTGTGCTAATATGTTTTATCTTTATATTATTATATTTTACTGTGGAGTTACAATACTTTGGGGTCATGCTAACCATCGTCTACATGGTATATAAGCCCCAATGTCCTAGAACATGACGATGAGCTTAGTTACGTACACGAAACATATTTGTTTTTACAACTGCTTGTATATTAGAATAATTTGGGTGGAGGAGCTTACGGTTCACACATGTTGAAGACCCATGTGAAGTCTGGGTATTAAGGTTTGATTCCTCGATACTCGATGATGCTGTGCAATTTCTCTAATGCTTTAATTATTGCTTGTATAGGGTATGCAGAACTGATCTTTATGCCCCTTGTTTAAATACTCGCATCATCTTCATACAACTAATAAGAAAACCTAAGTTAATCACTTGAACAAAGTAGTAAGAATATGATGTATGTAATAACATGTAATATCAAAACTGTAGTGAGAGTGTGCTTCTTCTACGATTGGAAGTGATTATCATATTTTTAAAGTCATCACCCATAGTCGTTGGGTAGGTTCTACCTCTCTTATGGTTAGGGGTGTTCTTGTAGGATTCTTTTAAGTCTAAGATCAGCCTTTGTAGTACGAACTCTGCACGCATTATATAAAAGCCAAACTTGGTGTCTGTTTTAAGCCTACACAAAGGGTTGAGATCAGCTTCTATAAAATCTGTATGTGATAGATAAATGAGTAGCTTCCAAATTATAATATCACGACTCGGTCCGTCCCTTAAAGCCGTATTGGGGTGTTACAAACAACATGTATAAACAATGTTACAATAAAAAATAACTTAAATTTAAACTACAAATGATTTGTCACATGAATCCCTCCACTTAAATGATTGTGAGTCTCGACTAAGGATGATTCATATATGATTTGAATTCGACTCATTTATATTTGATCTGAAACAATTTTAAATCGGATTTGGGTTTGAACTTTTTAGATATACAATATATTCGAAAATATCCAGATGAGTATGGATTTGGAGTGATTTAATCTATATCCAATCCGAATATGTAATTTGTTATAAAATTATATTTTAAAACTATTTAAAATGTTATTTTTATAAAATTTCTCCATTTTTATATTAAAATCTATATTTTTCATGAGCCCTATATCTATGAGCTACACCTCTCCTCACAACATAAAAATTACATAGATAAATAAAATAATAAATAATAATGATAATTATAAAATTTTTATAGAATCTAATATTTCTAACTATTTCATCTTAATTATCAAAGTATTTATAATAAAATTAATTTTAAAATATCTATTAACTTGTGCATCTTTTGAAATTGTAGAAATAAGTGACAATAATATTAAAAAAAAAGATAAAATTTTATCAACCTCTTACTTATGAACCATACGTTTAATATATACAAATAGTATTCTATAAAACCCACTAAAAAAGGTTAAAATTAAATATGTAACTCATGTAAAATTTTTCATTTTTTCATATTATTTTAGTCAATCATGTCCAATTCAAATCAAATATGGTTTTTACAGATTTAAATCGAATACAAATGTGGTAAATGAAATAAATGTAAGATTTGGATTCAGGTTGTTTTCAGATATAATTAAATCTGATCCACATCCAAGCCAAACCCATCCCTAGTTGTGTCAGTTCTCATCACTTGACTTCTCGATCGTTTGTTTATTTTCTCAATGATCGATCATCATGACCGTAAAAAACTTTGATTGATCACCATCATTACCTTGATTGAGGATCAACCAACTAAATGGCATAGGTAAAAATGGTTCAATTATTCAAAATCCACAAATCAGATTTGTATCCAAGCTTGTTTATTCTTGAACTAATTCTGATCGAACATGAGTTCAGACTATATAGATATATTATATATTTGAAAATACTCGAATCACATGTAGTTTTTTAGTTCTCTTAAGAACTAAATAAAAAAATGTTATGATTAAGTCAAATCATGTCTAAAGTTTTTGTCGATAAGACTCGATCAATATAATAGATCGAAACAACCCGCAGACATCAAGTGCCTTAAACAAATTCATTAGACATAATCCAAGGTCTACCTTGGAGAACTTAGACCTTTAGATAGATCCTTGTAGATGGAGGATGTGACTAAGCTAGCAAATCTACTTAAGCACTTCGAATGCTTGGAGCACAGACGTAAGTTTAGGGCAAATGACTTAGATGGACCACTTCCAGGAGATAACAGCGGATGCGGATGAGTAGTGAGGCGAATCTACAGTCTCATGGATACTTCACTGCCTCCCCCTCTCCCACTGGTGTATGTCTGTCCCAACGGTATTATTGGCCACTCTTCAACAGATTGAGACATTAACAGACTGAGAATAAGTGAGATTACCTTTGACCACAGATTTAGACAGTTAATCGGATGTCACTCAATCTATCAGGGTCAGATCAGTGATGGCTATTGAGAACCAGTCAGTGTTAATAAGAGCAATCACCCTAGATTACAGGACATAAGTGTAAGCTTAGCATTGGATCACCATTGCATGTGTCACTACTATGATCCCCTTCGAATCAGACACACATGGTTGGATAGCCTAAGTCGAGTTGATAGCGGCTACCTTTGATGAGACAAACACATGGAGGAAGACATGTTAGAGAGAGTAGTGGGTTCACAAAGTACATGATTAGGATCAAATCTTCAGCAGGTGGAAGCACAATCACCGTCTGTGATGCATGACCACCGTTCATGATGGACGACCACTGTTTGACGAGCACAACTGCCATCTGTGATGTACTACCACCGTCTGAGTTGCCTAACTACCACCGACCAAATGCGCACTACTCCAGTTTGTGATGCACAACCACTGTCCATATATTGCACTATCACCAACCGAGTTGAACAATTATTATGAAAGTAAGGGCTAAGTAGTTACCTCACCCTACAGGAGGACAACTACTTGAGGATGATCTCATCATTGCAAAGAGACCACATTTCATTGTTTTAGAGTAGAGTACAGTCAGAGATTGAGAACAAGATATAATTATAGTAACATTAACCAAACAGAGGAAAGTTAGGTGTACTGGTATTATTCTAATGTGATGGCACAAGATGAACTTCACAATTATCTTGCATACCATTGGCTTGACCTGAAATCCTTAGGTTAAATGTGTATGACATAGATAATATCATCAGGCAGCGCTAGCCACACTCATCAAATGGATGTGCATGGATAGAGTTAGAGAATGCGATAGTATGATATCTAGATGGGATGACTATAGTGGTCAGATTGTTCAGTCAGTGTAACATCATACATGTGACTCACAACCAGGGTTACATAAATCAAATGGTTAGCAAATGATCAGATACACAGTTTAACTCATTTAGAGTTTGCCCCAGCTAGAAGGAGATGTTTGACTCATATTAGAATTTTGACATAGATGATGGGTTTAGCGAGGGAGTACCCATTAGGGAGGGAGTGATTTCCTTGTACTTTGTTATCATGATTAGGTTTTTACCTTAAAACATAGGATTTAGCTTTTACAATGAATATTGGAGGTACCTTAGTGGTACTATTTAGGACTTACAGTGGAGGTAGCCGATGCTAGAGATAACTTCACCCAAGCTTGAGAGCGACGCATATAGGGAATTCAGTCAGATCGAATCACGCTGACCAGTTAGAAAGATACCAATGTGTGCTCATCTTGCCTGAGAGCCTTGCTTGATAGTCTACCACAACGGTAGTAGTCATGTGAGTCAAGTTTAGTATTATAAATCGGTACGGGACAACAGGTTACACACCACTGAAGAACGGACGAAATATGTGTCAAACCTCAATATGAGTCCAAATAGGTTCGAGGGGTGATAGTGGTTCTTTGGGTTATTTGAACCTCGCTCGTTTGAAAGTGCGTGACTAGTATGGTATCGAGAAATACATGCCTACTGTTAGTTAATTAAACGAGAGCCAGTTAGGAGCCATTTCTTAGACTCGTCATTGATTAGCTATTCCATAGGCTAGCCACCTATGACGGAGTCTAATCATTATGATCTTAGAGACACGTCCATGGACATATCTATAATTTTTGAGCCACCCAGTATCCTATACAGTGTTTTTCTGTTACCCTTATGACTCAAATGGAGAGCCTTACACTACCACAGATAAAGTGATGTACATACCTAGTAGGATTTTCTCATACCAATGCACTCTTCCATGAAGCCTGATGTTAGATCACGTGAGGATTAAATACATACTAGTTAGAGTTCTAGAGAAGTGAGACCAGTTTTCACGTTTGATCTAGTCTCTTTCCATGTGATCAGAGATTTTAGACAAAGTCGAGCTTCACCCGATTATTTTTACACTTACCTTTTCAGATATACCAGTCTTACAATCACTTTACTAGATGGTTGAGATGAGCAGACATTAACCAGTACACATACCATAGACATGACTCGACTCGATCATAACATTTTTTATTTAGTTCTTAGGTGAACTGAAATCGGAGTGTTACAGTTACCCTAAACACGTTTCCAATCCAACTATATAATATTTAATGAAAATATATTTTATAAATATCAAGATTCGAATCATATATAAATACGGCCATATCCTTTTATATTCTAGTCAGAAAGGAGGACTCTTAACGCCTCAGCCCAATTTACCACCCCTTTTGAATTAAATGGAACAAAAACGGTGAATAACATATTTACTATATTAGAAAACTAGTAAATTTAACTGAACCAACTTTAAATATAAATAAAAGTTATAAAAGGCTCTACCATTTAACCGAAGATTATTTAGTTATTTAATATGTAATTGTATAACTCATTTCTACTTTAATATTAACTTTGAAACTTTTAATTAAAATCACTTTGATTAATTAAATTATTTATTTACTTAATTTCTAATTTGTAATACTAGATTACCATAATTTAGATAGATGGATCATTTTATATTTTGTGAGTGAAAAAGTATTTTAAATAACAACATTTTTTAACCAACTTAATATTGTTGGATTCATGATATATAGAGCAGTAAAAAATTAACCATATTAACTGTTTGATTGATAATAAAATAATAAAAACTCTATTATGACATAATTTTTTATGAACATTGTTATGGTAAAAGTTTAAAATAATAAATAATTATGGTAAATGCTAACCAAATCATTTACAACCCTGCCAATTTGTTCTTCCCAGACCTGCCTATGAAGTGCCTCTTGGATAATTTTAGATTGCCGGGTCTCCCCCCCAAAACTTGACTCAATCCAATTAAGATTCGTCCTCCCAAGTAGAGACCCTACCAATCGTGAATATATATGATCCACAAACGTAGTTTCCATACCCGAGCCATGGACTGTTATTATTATTTTATACACACTATTGACCACTTCACTCGAGTTACAGGTTTTACAAGGGCATGGGCTGCCCGATCGTCAAAGGGGACAACTTTGTCTTTGATAGCATGGATAGTGGACGTTGGGACCGCACTAAATGTTTGGCAAGTGCAGCTCTGGATCTTCATTAGTCAGGTAGGAGACGCAAGCGGTGCACCACACAACTTATCACAACAATATAACAAGTTGTAAGCTTCATGTACTACATATTTTTTTGTCAATCTCCATGCAACATTTACTAGCACCGACTAGCCCCCAACCAGCTTTTCCCTTTCGTCTTGACAGCAAGCGTTGAAATGTGCCTTATCTGCAGACTAGAGGACCCAGATTATACCAAAGTACCCACATCTTCTGATCATCTTCACATGGTGAGGGACAGATCAAAGACCGGGCAAGATGATTACTGCTTATTGTTGGATGATGGGGTTGACTTGCGAGTCGGGTCAGACTTCAAACCGCAAAGCAAATATTGGAAAAGAGTTCACAGCCTAGCTCCCAGCTGCCCAGATAGAGAAGTGGCAATGGGATGAAGTATGAACACAAGCTAACAGCAATTAGCCTTGGACATTTAATTTTGGAAAAGGAGTGGTGATAATGAGGAGTGCTGTATGCCCACAATGTAAGTGTGTCATGGCAGTGCGTGCCCTTCTTTATTGCGAGCACGAGGTCTGATGATATTTCTTCAAACGAGATGAGGGAGAGGGAGACAATGCACTTCATCATTTCCATTTTCTTTTATTTTCTGTTTTTTTTTTCAATCTAGTGTTCTAGCAGAGACCAGACGTCATTACTTCACTTTCCAACCATCTTTCCTAGCTCAACCACCAATTGTGACCAAATCTAACTTTTCTTCACAATTGCAAAACTAGAAACATGGCTGTCGATGATAACAGTGACTAGCGCCTAATCAAGTAGTTGGCAGAAAGTAATGCTTTCGGTGCATAACGCTACTCCATGAGTGAACTCGGAACACTGGATACACCCGTGGACAGTTGGTGGCAAATGCTCGGTACAACATTAACTTTACACAGCACAGTGGATGAAGGAAGAAGCTTTGAATGCTTCCTAACAGCTCCCTAGACCTAAACAGGAGGGTTGTCCACTATTAATACTCACTTGTGTGCTCCCTCCCCCATATCTAGGCAGGTGAACACTTTGCGCGAAGATAAAGAGAAGGGTAGCACAAGATGGTGAGAAGCAGAAAACCCAGAAGCTTCTCATTGCTGCTGTTGGTCTTGTTCTCTGCTTTCATAGCTGGTAATGGGCAGGACACAAAGCTAGTCCCTGCCATTATCACCTTTGGAGATTCTGCTGTGGATGTGGGCAATAACAATTATCTTCACACCATTATCAAGGCCGATTTCCCTCCCTATGGCAGGGATTTTACTAACCATGCACCTACTGGGAGATTTTGCAATGGCAAACTCGCTACTGATATCACAGGCAAAATGTCTTGTTTTGGTTTTTACAGCAAGATGGTCTTTTGTTTTTTGTTACTTACTTGTAGTGTGTTAATATGCAGCTGATACTCTGGGTTTCACTTCTTATCCACCTCCATATCTGAGCCCCCAGGCCTCTGGCAAGAACCTTCTCAATGGGGTGAATTTTGCTTCAGCTTCTTCTGGCTATGATGATAAAACTGCACTTGCTTATGTAAGCCCTCTTTGAATTAATCAGCAAAGTTCTACTTTTTACTTTTTTATTTCAATGCAGAACAGAGTTGCATGAATACCACCGTAAGAAATATTTTTTGTTGGTTCTTTTGTAGCATGCTATTCCTCTTACCCAACAGGTGGAATACTTCAAGGAATACCAATCGAAATTAGCACAGGTTGCTGGAAGCAGCAAGGCTGCTTCAATTATCAAAGATGCATTGTATGTAGTGAGCTTCGGCAGTAGTGACTTTGTGCAGAACTATTATGTCAACCCCATTCTTTACAAGTCCTACTCACCTGATCAGTACTCTGATATGCTTGTAGAAAATTTCAAAGGGCTCATTAGGGTATGTTACACAACAAAAAATGAACCTCTAAATCTTCTTCATTAAGTAGCTTGTAGGAGATATCATCATAACCATTAATCATCTATTGCTTATCTTAGCTTATATTGGGAGAATTTCTTATCATGCATTGGTATATCTTTTAATAATTTAGGAGAAGAATCCTAAATTATCTGTGATCATTGTGCTTTTTGTAGTGAGTGTTGGTATGTAAATATGATTCTTTGTGTGTGATAGAACCTCCATGGACTGGGAGCTAGAAGAATTGGGGTAACATCCCTTCCACCACTTGGGTGCCTGCCGGCTACAATAACTCTGTTTGGTTATGGAAGCAACAGCTGTGTGACCAGAATCAACAGTGATGCTCAGAATTTCAACAGGAGGCTCAATTCTGCTGCTAATGGACTTCAAAGGCAGCTGTCTGGCCTCAAGATTGCAATTTTTAATATCTACAATCCACTCTATGACCTTGTCAACAATCCTTCCAAACACGGTAATTAGCATATCTCTTCCTACTTATACAGAAAAATCAGATCTGGCAAGTTATATGTATTTTAGTCTCTCTTCGATTAGCATGAGAGAAATAAAAATGTATGAAATTGTCAAAAATTTTAATCTTTCACTAAAAGGTTATCCGTTTTTAGAGTAGTTTGCGATGAGATGCAATTCCACTGAATGGGTTCATCACTATGAAATTTCTTATCAAGAATTCAAGAAAAGGGGAAGTTTGTTTTTTGAAAAATTACATCTCGTATTTATATCATAAATAACTCTTTGTAAATGGTAACATAAAAAAATTTCGTAGATTTTATGTTTTGTAATGCCAACAAAACAAAGATTAGTGAATGAGAACTTATTAACCCCACCCATAATACTTAAAAAGTAGAAACACATAAATGTTGGTTAAAACATATTAAAAATAGACTATAAACATTGAGACTGTTCGCCTACTTGATTCAATCAATGCCGGAGTACACGAAAACAACCAAAACCCAGAATCCCGTTTTCATAGAAGGATATATGCAAACTCCTCTGCACTTTGAATACATATATCTAGTAGCCAGCTAGCTTTCTGCATGTACCTCCTGATTATTTGTTAATTGAATTGGGTATATATTATTTGGTTCAGGATTTGCGGAAGCTCGGAAGGGTTGCTGTGGGACAGGAACTGTGGAAACATCAATCTTATGCAACCCCAAGTCACCAGGAACATGCAGCAATGCCACCAATTATGTTTTTTGGGACAGTGTTCATCCTTCTCAAGCAGCAAACCAAGTATTAGCCGACTCTCTTATTGAAGAAGGAATCGTCCTCATCACCTAGAGACCATGCCTTTCTCTGAAAACTTATATATATAGCAGTCCTTCCACCTGAAATTCACAATAAGCTCATCTGCTATGTATCCCTAGTTGTTTTTGTTTGATTTCTTCTTCTACATTTGTTTTATTATTGGGTGTTGAGTGTCAACAACGAGTACTACGTACAATGTAGCCCAGCGTGAATTGTATTCTTATGCCATGGAACTCGTGACGTGTTATTGGCCATATATTAAATCCTAGGAGAAAACAAACTCTTACGTTAAAACACTAATTTTTCATCGCATTTTATTT
>JAVDBV010048878.1:0-10754 GCA_032619315.1 Piper longum | reverse complement strand
TGGTGGCATACTCGTAAATAAAACTTGACTCGACTCCGTCTCGAGTCAAATTGATTATTTACTCGTAATAAAATCTAAAAAAATCTAGAAAATTGGGAAAAATCCCATAAAATAAAATAATACCAAAACATCATAATGACATGCTCTATAACTATCAACCTACCCAAGCTGCCAGTAACACGTCCTAACGCGGTAAACGGCCTAAAACTAATTCTACGATCAAACTACATAATAAAAAAAAAATGGACTGCATACTCATATATTCTAATAACTCATTCTTTTCTGCTGTATTCATGACGTTATCATCATATATTTGGGTACACATGACCCCTCGTAGCTCATACACGCGACTGGCGTCGGCTCAGTACACGTGTTCTGAAACATACTCGACTCGAAAATAACGGTCGAACCGACCGGTTCTAAATATAAAACCCTAACTCGATTCGTGGGTTTTACACATCTTGAGATAGGGCGTGTGTTCGTCAAAACGGGCTCTGAAATTTGTGAGTGTTTGTTCCATTCTTGAAGGATCTTGATAACTCTACTACCTTTAAATTCTTGAAATCTAGATAAGTGTAAATGTTTAATAGTACTGTTATACAACGTATGCCTAGACTTGTAGTGTCAAAGAGTACTGAAGGCACATGCTTGAGAGTATTCGTCATCTGTACTCATGACAAAGAGTGATACGGAGGATGTAAAGGACTAAAAGAGAAAAGAATGATTTTCGCGCACAAGGGATAGTTTAAAGTGGCCAATGAATGAGGATAAGATAGAAAGGGTATGCTGTCACGCGAGGTCGACGACGTCTAGTATTTGCCCTTATGAGAATTCTATAAAGAAGAGTGATGAGATTTTCATTCAACATGAGGGTCAGTTCTCTTGTGTTAGTTTATTATTAATTATTTTTGGATCGGTAATACTCGTTATTGACATCTTTTTACTATATATGGAAGCGAGAACTGCAAAAAATGAGCACTGTCAAAATTGCGAATAAGCAATACTGAAATTGCGCACCATGAGCCTGTTGAGTGTAATTGGTGATGATGATATGTGTTGAACTGTGTAAATGATGAATTTGAATTGCTATTCTGTGAACAGATATTAATATTTTGCATGTGAATGAAATTGCGAATGGAAATGAACATGTTGAGTTATGAAGTTTAAACTTGACTCATATGATAAGGAAAGTAATGATAATTGAAATGTAAAGGAAATGCTGTGTTTTGATCGTGTTTTAGATTTTTATTGTTATAAATATATACTTCTTGTTATTGACAAGGTGATCCCTATTGCACTTTCAGAGTAGCCTCTAACTATTTTGTTTTAGAAATAGATTTTTCTTTTTTAAAACTTTCGTTTGTTTGGTTTGGTTATAATTGAATGCATATCATAGTATATATGTAGAATAACATTAAAACTTAAACATCCCATCCATGCCTTACATGTTGTATCACCACTTGAGATGTTGATGGTAGATCTAGGTCGACTTAATCAAATTAAATAGGTTAACAAATAGTTCGTTTGCTGGTAATATTTTTGGATTGGTTCACGGGTGAACGGAAATAGGGTGTTATATATATCATCACCAATTAACCAACTCATAGTGATATCCTTTTTTTTAATGGAATGAAAAAGCTTTTACATGATTTTTATATCGCAAAGTGATAATGAAGAGGGTGAGATTTGGTAGGCGATAAATTTTGGCAATTCATATCATTGGTTGGTCCCACAATGTCCAAAGGAGGGGTAGATTTAGTACTGCTAATTAAACTAGCCAACTCATGAGTATTTAGCGTTCGGCTCGTCTTAACTTAACTTGAAACTTGATATTTAAATACTCAAGCTCGAATTTGAATCTTAGAGCAAGGTAGTGTTCGACTTGACTCGACTCGACTATAATTCGAACTCAATTCAAAATCGACTCGGAGTTCAACTCAAACTCGATTCGATAAAATAATATAATAATATACATAATATCATTTTTTTACTCAAAATATATTTAAAATTATAAATAAATAATGTTATTAACTACGTACTAAATGATGATAGTGGTAGGGGTGTTTTATTTTTATTATTTATTTATTTATTAAATTTGAGTCGTCATTTTAATTAAATGATCTAGATTAAAAATTGAGACAAAAATATTATCGGCCTTTAATTAAGATAGTCTTATATATACATATAAATATATATATATATATTATTAACTGTATACTAAATAAGGGTCATACTGAAAGTATTTTATTTTTTATTTTTTTATTTTTTTTATTAAATTTAAATTATTTTTTAATATAAATTAAAATTTGAGATAAAACTATTATGCCCGGGTCTTTATACCAAAGTAACGAGATCGCTTGGATGGATGATCTTTGTATCCGTGATTTCGAGGTGACTGCAATTTTTTAATTGTGATGTGGAGGTCGCTCGTTTAGCAGCCTACGTAGATTGACATCTGAGATGCCCATTGCTAACAAAATACCCTATTTCAGACCGCGAAATGCCTGATTTACCCTTGTAACGTCCGCCCAAATCCCCGATTCGACAAACGAGCCCCAAAATTGTTACCCTAAATTAGGGACGGGTCGCTTCATGGCGATCGCAAGAACCGGCGTTTTCGTCGACGACTACTTGGAATGTAATGTGGAATTGTCCCCTTTCAATCCTCGGATTGAATTTGGGATTTCTTTCGATTCATGAAGTCTCTCTCTTTTTTTTCCTGAGTTTTCTGATAATGTTTTCCTCAAAATTTTCGCTGGTGGTTACCTAGATTCCAGCACTCTGCCGGCTGAGCTGCAGAGGCTTCTTTCAACGATGAGGGAACTGGATGGGCGTTCCCAAGGTTTTAATTGTTCTTTCCAATGTTTCAATCTTTCTGTTAATAATTATAATAATTATTTGAGTTGTGTAAGATTTAATTTAGTATGGTTTGATTTCCATTCCGAAAGTGTCAATTTGCGTGCTAGTTTGTTAGCTGTAAGGTTTAATGCTGCATGATTTAATTCCGCTCCCGAAAGTTTTATATCTTTGTGTTAAATTTGTGAATTGTAAGATGTAATGCAATATATTTGTGAAATAGGTATTCGAGCATTTTATCATTTTCATATTTGTGTTGATTGTGTGGAGTGCAATGTGAGATACAATGTGCTTGTAAATTTTTTTTTTTTTTTTTGGGTGCATTTCTGGATAAGCTGAATCAATTTTTAGTTATCTGGCTGTTATCGATGTGAGTTTTAGTTTTGGTGCATTCACTGGTACTACCAGGTTAAATGGTCTATTTTAATGGATTTAGCGAGAGCTTTTTCTTGTAGTGAGTCGAATACAAGAAGGTTTTTTTTTTTTTTTCACTTCCCTGTATGAAATCAAAAAATTCCTTTGAAATGAATTAAAATTTATTGAATCAAGCGCCCCCTCTTTACGTTTAGGACAGGAGGTTGCTCCTGCTTGAGCTTCCTTTTGTCTCGTTTCCATTGTCTTATTTTAGTTTTATTATCAGCCATGATCAACCAGACACGTGATCAAATGAGGTACTGTTTGGGCATATCTTCACAGAACACAAAGAAAGGGAACCATGAGGATGACGATGCGGCATTTGAAAAGATGCAGAAAGAGATTGAGATGAACCAGGAGAATGCCTTGAGTTTGTGCACAGAGAAGGTTTTATTAGCGAAGCAAGCATATGAACTTGTAAGCTTCGTCTGATATCTCTCTCAAATTGTTCAAGTTGATTTTCCATTTTTATGAGTTTCAAAATCTAGATGGCTCGCAGATTTGAGAATCATTATTATTAATTTAGCTTAGTTGCAGTCATACAAATTCAAAAGCTGAATTTTTTATTGTGTAATTAATCTTTGGTCTACTGTTCTAAAAAAAAAGATTTTTTTTTTGTAGTTGTGTTTATGCTTCTGTTTGTTAATCATTGTAGATTTATAATTTTTTTTAAACGGACAAATTTGATGGTCTTTGCCACATTTCCTAGATAGATGGTCACTTGAAACGACTAGATGAAGATCTGATCCAGTTTGCAGAAGATTTGAAACAAGGTATGAGAATATATATCATGTAGCATTTCTGTAATGTTACGGATTGTATCTTGAATTCACTGCATAAAAATGCTTGATAGCTTCCTTTCTTGCTGTTTCCTTTGTAAGAGAATACAAAGAAAGTTCTGCGAGCGTCTTGCTGGTAAATATTTTATTGTTTCGTCTGCAGCCTTGCTAAGCATTTGGATGTGCTAAGAATATAGTATAAGGGCAAACTCTTTTGTGGCTACCTTGTGTGTTAAATGATTATTGCAATATCATCTGTCAGGTTGCCCTATAGAGACATGTAGGTTAAGATACTTTGACAAATTTTGTGATTTTTTAGCTTCCTTTCAGATGGAAAAATAGCACGGGATGAACCTGCCATCCTACCACCTCTACCGATTGTCCCAAGGGAAGAGAAGAAGAAATATTTTGGAACTCCTCAATCAAAGAAGATCGATTATAGATACGAAAGAGATTGGGATAGGGACTTTGAGTTGATGCCTCCTCCGGGAAGTCATAAAAAGATTATACCTGCACCAGTTGATGTTGATCAACCCATTGATCCAAATGAACCCACCTATTGCATATGCCACCAGGTGAAAATTTTAGTTTAGGTTGATTATTCTTTACCTGTTTGTTCTTCAAATGCGTATTTATCTACTTTCTTCTTTCAGGTGTCTTTTGGAGACATGATTGCTTGCGACAATGAAAATGTAGGTGGATTTTTAGTATGGTTGACGTCCAGCATGCATCTTCTTCTTCTTTTTTTCAATGCAAGGCAACTTTTTAGTCACACCTACCCACCCAATCAATAGTGTTAGTATTGTTAATACTCCTCAAGATCACCTTGGGAGGAAAGATGGTTGAGATCTCACCCATGACAAGAATGAACCCTAGAACTCTCACAAAGAGAGGGTATCCCAAATCAATGGGGAAATCCCGTGGGGACTGAGTTCATCTTTTTGTGTGTGGAAAATTTGGTGTCATTGAGTTGTCAAGATTTGTTGGTTTGCCCAGTCCGAAAACATCGTTCTCTGCCTTGCCCAGCACACTTGTTTTTTTCTTCGTAATAGCTCTATATTTAATGTCTTCAAATTTAGTACTGGTATTGACATAGCTTGATGACAGAAAAGTGAAAAAAGTACAATATGGATTAAAAAGTAGAGATGAATATGTAACACTAGCCAAATTTAGCATTGAAAAGCTGCTGCCTTTGTCACTTGGTTAATTTGCAATTATTATTTCATCATAAGCTGCTAGTTGTATCTTGGTCGTGCTTTTCAATTTTTGTTGTCGGTGGCGTCTGCTCACCTTGTCTGATGTTCAATTGGAACAGTGTGAAGGAGGTGAATGGTTTCATTATTCATGCGTGGGACTGACGCCAGAAACAAGGTTTAAGGGCAAATGGTACTGCCCTACTTGCAGAAATCTGATGACATAAAAAGTATGGCCACATTATTAGTATCTTTTCCATCTTTGAATCATTCAGTCTAATAAGATCGACCTGTGAATTTGTGACAGCTCTAATGCTAACTTGTAATTACTGCAGAAGAATTACTTATCAATAGGAAGCAAATATTTAATCCGAAAGGCAGAGCTGGTTTATAAATTTCACAGCAGTTCTGTTTTTGTTCTTAAGGCGTTTGTTCTTTTTTTTAAGGCATTTGGTTTTGAGTTGCGGAAGTTCTATCAAGTGTTCAGCTCAAAGTAGGGCAGCGATTAGTTTGAATGAATCACAAAACATGGGATGAAATGGAACGAAGGATATAAATTGAACAACTATAACCCTACGAGGGTTAAGGCTAGTTCTTTGACATGCCCCCTCGTTGACATGGGGATGAAATTGGACAAGTGTATGACAAGCTTTCACTTTTTGAAACAAATATTAAACATCAATTTTTTTTTTCTCACAAAATTTACATCGGCTACCTCTGTCATAAACTGAAGCCGAAAGACAAATCAATTTGAGGGGACACCACCTGATAATTGGATACATACAAATGACAAGTATCTCTACCCAAACAAAGCACAAAACTAGAAGAGATCGATCCATTCCCACAAAAATGTGACGATGGATTGAAGAGCACCAAAGAATCATTGAAACACCAAATGTAAAATCTTAGCTTTGGGTTAGGGTTTTACCCGCTTATTCCCTTACCTGGTTCGGGCTAGTCTTTAGTCAGTTCAAGTTGGTTCGAATTAGTTCAACTTTTCGACTATGAGAAGGAAGCCTAGATAGTTATATGAGCATGTTATAGAAATTGAGTATGCCCGATATATAGATGATAGCTTCACAAAATAGAAGAGTATAAGTTATCAGCAATTACCAGTGTATACTCAAAGTATACATATTCTTTATGTTAGTTCAAGGTTTTAGACCTAGACTTAGGTTGTTGCAGTGTTTAATAGGATTTTTTTAGCATAACAACCTAACCCAAAGTGTAATGTAATAAGCCTAAGTCATATCTTCAAAAGTGGTCAACTAAGTTGAAGATTTATAGTTCATTCTTACTTATAAATAATATTTTATCCTAATATGTATTAGATATTGGACTAAGTTGAAGGATCTCATAATCCACCCACTTTAAAAAATCTCATCCTTGAAATTCTTACACCACCAGGTTCACGAATTATTAGACGACCAGATCTCACCACATGGCAAGATCTGGTGAGATCTCGGTGGTACAAATAACCATAGCTTTCACCCATTTTTTAGGAGATTTTCTCTCGCATTTTTAGAATTTTTTCTACCCCTAGAGCCTCCGCCACTTTGGGCCCTGCTAGCAAGTCTGTGGCCCTCCTTCAGCGACTAGACAAAACCACCGTGACCACATCGCAGTCGATTGTCGACCTAGGCCCTCCATCAGCATCAACACCACTGCAGTCACCACCATCAATGACATTTTCTTTGCTAGATTTTCACCGCCACTGCCGCTTTCGGGGCATTTTTTGGTCCCGGCGAGGCCGACTACATAGATTGACTCCTCTCTCTACGACCAAGCTTTTAAGACCAGTCCAACACTCATCGTGGCCGTGATTGCCGCCAAAGACGTTGCCACTCCCGACAACACTTTCCTCACTTTTCGGCCATTTTTAGGCTAGCTGTCAACAGGACTTTGCCAATCACCACCGCCATCACCTCAACCTTGTTGTCCTCAGTCAATCCCGACAAGCGGCCACCAGCCCCGCTACCATTGGCGATTTTTGGTGACGAGCATTGTTGGTCTATTTGGTGCCCATTTGCCCAATTCGTCGTGTTAGTGTTTGTCTACCTGCCAGCCTATGTCCGCGTCCAGCCCGAGTCCTAGTCGACCTAGCAACTCAACTAGGACCGAGTCAACTCGGTCCAACTCGACCCAGTTGGCACGACAACCTATTTCACGCCATTTTTGCTCTTTTTTATCTATTTTTCGACCATTTTTTGTAATTCGAGACTCCTTATATTACTTTAGATGCATATTCACATTATTCGATGTATTTTAATGTTATGACTATTTATTTATTCATTTTGTATTTTTATTTTTATTTTATTCTTTTATTCACTATTGTTTATTTCTTGTTATTTGTATATTTGTCGTACATGATATACATATTTATATGATCTTTATTATTATTGATGATGTATTTAATTATTAATATTATTGTATTCATGTTTATTATATTTTATATTCTTGTTATTTAATTATTTCCGTATTTATTTAATTGCTCGCTCGCATGTTATTATTTATTCATGCTTAGTTGTATATTCATATGCTTGAAGTTTATATTATTATTATTCATGATTAATTTTATTTATTTATTTATTTATCAAATTATTTTTTGATTTCTTATGTATTTATTTATCTATCTATCTACTATTTATTTATGTCTGTACTATTATTTACTCAGGTTTAGGCGCATACTTATATAGTATAATAATGTGATTATTTTGTGATTAGTCTATTATTTATTCTCATGTATTTATTATTTATCCATGAATTTATTTATTTATAAATTTATTATTTGTTTATTGGTGATTTATTCCTTGTCATGTCTTATTTTGCGTATCGTGTTTAGTTGTGAATTCGTTTTGCATTATCCTTTGTTTGAACTGATGTTATTGTTGATGTGAGCACATACCACGACTATGCATCATATAAGAGTTATCAGTATTATGCTTAACAGTGGGTTCCCATGTAAGCTTCGGAGTCCGAGCTTGTTGTAGATGTGTTGTCACACTTGGAGCTTGGGCAACAGGTCTGTTAAGACTCTACTCAGGTTTACCGCTTTCCTCTATTGTGATTTAATTTCTAGATCATAAGATGTGTTAAGTAGTTACTATATCGAACCCCACTCAACATGGGCTATTTAGATGCATTTTACTTCCATGACTAATAACCCTCGAGGATGAGATCCCTTGTGTTATTTTTTAACTTAATTTCAGCTCACGCTACCTTTGGGTCTACTTATATAATTTTCTTCTCAGCCCTATATATATAGTTTTCATCAGATTTCAGTGAGTCGAGAGTTAGTGGACTTAACCTTGTGTATACCATGGGCGGGTGCATACAGAGGTCGCGACAGGTGCCTACGAAGGTCGCAATGAGCTCTAGATTAGTGAGAGGGTTGTTCCATTACTGAGGGATCCTGATATCTTTATATCTTAAGTTTCCTCACACCTAAAGAGGCATGGAATAGACAAGTACTGTTGTGTAGAGAGCATGTCTAGACTTGTAGTATGAGAAGATAATGAAGGTGACTTGAGAGTACCCTGCCTTTATGCTCTTGGCCAGGTATTGTATACAGGTTTGGAGAGGGCTTATGATATTTGCTTTCTCCCAAGAGTGGGATCAGTTATTGTCGATAGTGGTACAATACCAGTTCAATTCAGGATGCTATCAAGTCTATAACTTTATGACTCAGTAAATGCCCTTTAAGTATTCCCATTGAGATTATATATATATTGCTTTCTTTCTCGTGAAAATCAAATTCAACTTGTCAGCTTGTACTAGTTATTTTTCGAACCAATGACACCCATTATTGACATTTTTCCTATTATATATATAGGTCTTTTTTTCCCATGTGTTGGGTTGGCTTTGGTAGAATGATAAATAGTTGCACAGATATTTTGTGCTAAGCGCATCGTTGTTTACTTTTGTGTTTTTGTGTAGGTTTAATGTGTGCTTTGCACATTTTATGTGATATATCATGATGTATGTTTTAAACATTTTATATATCACTAGATCAGGCATGATATCAATTTATATATTTCTGTTGCTATTGCGTGTTGAATATTCATATATCATGTTATTGCATGTAGCCTCTTATTAGATTATTGCGCACATCCATTTATCCTTTCTTGTTGAGTGTTAATTTCACATTACCGGTGTCTTCCTTTCTCAAGACGCTAAGAAGTTGCTTCGGTTTCTTTCTCGCAGATTAATCGATTTAGATGTGACTCGACTCGATCTTAACAACTCTGATCCAATTTTTAAGTGAACCTGAACATACACATCCAAGTCTAACTCATTCTTTATCACGTTACAGTGAACCTCTTTGCCTTCCTTTAATGCAGATAAAACTGCACAAGAGTGGATAACCAGAGGAAAAGTGAAATTATCATGCAACAGATCTGAAATGTGCAATGAATTGAAGAGATCGATCCATTCCCATAAAAAAATGTGGCAATGAATTGAAGAGCACCAAAGAATCATTGAAACGCCAAATGTAAAACCCTAACTTTGGGTTAAAGTTTTACCCGCTTATTCCCTTGCTTGGTTAGGGCTAGTCTCTAGTCAGTTCAAGTCGGTTCGAATCAGTTCAGCTTTCCGACTATGACAATAAAGCCTAGATAGTTGTATGAGCAAGTTATGGAAGCTTTGTATTCCCAATATATAGATGATAACTTCACAAAACCGAAGAGTATAAGTTATCAGTAGTTATCAGCGTATACTCAAAGTATACAGATTCTTGCTTGTGTTAGTTTATGGTTTTAGAGCTAGACTTAGGCCATTGCAGTGTTTAGTATCTTTTCGGATTTTTTTAACATAATAACCCAGCCCAAAGTACAACATAATGAACCTAAGTCATATCTTCAAAAGTGGTTAACTAAGTTGAAGATTTATATTTCATTCCTACTTATAAATAATATCTTATCTTAATAGGTATTAGATGTGAGACTAAGTTGAAGAATCTCATAATCCACCCACTTTAAAAAATTTCGTCTTTGAAATTCTTACACTTGACCTGTTGTTAACCCTAACCTAGGTGACTTCTTTAGCCCATGACCACTAGTCTAGCCAACGTCCTTAATCCAACACTTCATTTAACACAGAATCAAGTTACTCTGATATCGTGTAAGGACCCAACCAAAATGAAATGTAATGAGCCTAAGTTATCTCTTTAAAAGTAGTTAACTAAATTAAAAATTTATAGTCAATTCTCACTTATAAATATAATCTTACCCTAATAGGTATTAGATGTGAGGATAAGTTGAGGGATCTTATATTTAGGGTATCTCTTTTACATACATCTTCGAGATTTTAGACTACTAGATTGCCCCCATGAGCCCAATTTGATTTAAGTCTTAGATCTTCATTTCCTTGAGTTAAGGGTTTCGAGACTTATCTAGTTTCCTTACCTCGATTGTTATCTATTGAATCACTATTAGGCTTTGAGTTAATTTTGACTTTTATCAATGTCGATTCTTTCCAGCCATATATATATATATATATATATATATGGCTG
>JAVDBV010048877.1:0-12986 GCA_032619315.1 Piper longum | reverse complement strand
TTATTTATTTATTTGTTTGTTATGTACATATTATTTTTTATTTATATTTAATTATGTATTCTTGTAGTGAATGACTATGATATTACTAATATTTATTATTAATGAGTATTAACTATTTGTTTATTTATTTTTGTATTTATTGAATTATTATATATTTATTTATTTATGTGTTTACTAACAAGAGTATATATTGATACTTATTCGTGTTTACCTTAATATTTATATAGTATAATTATATTATTATTTTATGATTTGAGTATTGTTTATGTTTATGTACTCACTATTTATATAATTATCTGTGAATACATTTATTTATTTATTATTTATATTATGTCTCGATTTGTATGCCACATGTTTAGTTATAGGTTCCTTAGTATTATTTTCTTGTTATGATGTGTTGATGATATGAGCACACACCACGAGCATGCATCATATAGCGATGTTAGTATTTTATTTAATAGTGGGTTCTGATGTAGGTTTCGGAGTCCGAGCTCGCCGTAGAGGTTCATATACGCTTGGAGCTTGGACCACAAGTCCGCAGGACTCTCCTTCTCTGCTTGACTCCTTGCATGTATGATTTAATCGTGTTTTGAACGTAGTACGTCATTGGTAGTGTTTTATCAGATCCCTCCGACGTCGGGCCATTTAGCCGCATTTTTACACTTGTTTAATAAAACTACGAGGATGAGATCCCTTGTTGGTTTTTGAACTTTAGCTCCAGAAATTTATTATACAAGCCTTATCCCTAAGCCTATTATATAAGTACGAGCAGTTTTATGGATTTTACGAATAAGAGAATGAGTGGTACGAAGATATGTATGGACCATGCTAGTAATCCTTCAAACCATGAGGTAATGCGGGTGTATGATGGTAGTGCATAATGCAGCGCATTTCCGGAATATGTGGCACTAACTTAATTGTTCCTTTTGCCACTCGAGTATAGTGGCGGGTGATATGGAAGGTGTGAGGGCGTAAGCGCTGTATGTATGTATGATTATGATTATGAGTTGTGCATACGAGCCGGCATTGATTAACTATGTTTGCTTACTGCCCAGTGTGAGGCAATTCTTGAAGTTTTATATGTTTTCGTGGGTAATGGAATACTCATTTGCCAATTTGTATTAGTTATTTTCGGACCAGTAACATTCGTTACTGACGGTTTTCTCATAATATATATAGGTTTTGATATCTTAAGTCGACTCTGGTGGGAGGACAGATGAACGCTACACACACTTGAGCTCAACATAGTATTTAATTTTTTGCATTTATTTATATTTAATGTATTTTGATGCTTATTTGATAATGTCCTCTAATCTCATTACACCAAGAAGGTTGTTTCGATTTGTTTTATTGATTGAGTATTACGGACCAACAATATTAAACATGATTTGATTCGATAGTAACATTTCTGATCCGGTTCTTAGGTGAACCAAAATCGGGGTGTTACAATACTTATCTGTATAACAATTGAGTACCTCTTAGCACAATTCTACTAAAATTGTTATACTAAAACATGAGAAAAATAGAAAGATAGACTACTAAGTGCTAGGAATCTCCATACCACCGCTCCAAAGATCACTAACATGTGTGCATGCACATATGTCCCTTCAGTACTAGTTCTAGAATAAGGTGGGAAGTAAGAAAAACTACAATTAAACTGCAAATCTACTTGACACACAATCAACATTCATTACTTTCATCCATAAATAACATATCATGAACTGAAACTAAAAAACATGTACTTTACTTAACTAAACATAAACATATTAGCTGAATTAAATTGAACATAGCATGAAATCTAGTTAGCAGATTAGTTGATAAACTAATTAGACCTACTCTTGTAACTTATTCATAGGCTCTCGTAGGTTAGTATACTTGCACAACATAAAAACTTAATTTCTTGTGTGACTTGCATGAAAGCCCTTGTAAGTTAACTTATGTGTGAACATGTACTTGTACATAGCATGATAACTGATATACTGCGCATAGCATGTAACTGATTTACTAATATTGATAACTTATTTAATAATTAATACTACTCATGTGACTATTAGTAAGCCCTAATAGGTTAATATAATTAGCATAAGTATAAACTTTACCAAGGCAATTACCCGAGTGACTTACATGTAAGCCCTAGCAAGTTAACTTAACTAAAATGTGAATACTTGGTTCAATACTAAATATTGGTGGTATGAAAAAATGACATAAAACACATACAAAACTAAGTATTTGTCTCAGCTCATTGATAGACTTGACTCCTGATAATTTGGCACATAAGTACCAGGTATGAGTTATTGCATCTTCACTTATTTGAGAAATGTGGAGGCCTCCACAAGACGCATATGAAATATGAATAAACCATTGGTGATCACTAGCATTGTCAAGACAGTAGCCTGAAACATGAACTTTGGTCCTTGCTTAGTGGAGATGTACCAAAGCCTATGGAGTAGTATGTCACCTAGGCCATTATGTGAATTTAAGTAAAACTATGTAAAAACATGTTGTTAGCTTCAGGCCTTGCAATTTGACTTAACAAGTGAAAATTAGATGTTTTAACTTAGATACAGATAACATAATACTAATAACGTCAAAACTGATAAGTATAACTTGATAAAATAATAAAAACTAATTTCAAATAGTCATTTATCCGTCTAAAACATGGGCACGCAAGGGATCTTAAAATTCCGTAAATATGACTAAACAGACTTGGTTTGCGGAGAAGTCTCCTCCATGTCTCTCAGTTAGTGAGCCCCCCTAGTCTGACAATAATATAATTATAGGTCAATACCTAGACTAGCTTACCCATTTATACGGTGATGTATGACTGACATGAACATGAACATGCTATTCATTCAATCATATTTACATCATTCCCATCTTGTAGTCATTAGCATCAAGTGTAAAATTTACACTCAACTTGTACATAACATACTTAGAGAAGAAAAAGTAATAATAAAACACTTTAATGAGAACTGAGTCATTACTTCACACCACTTATATGGTCAATAGAGGCACTTACATACAAATCTTAAACTAATACTTAATTATCACCATCAACCACTTATTAACAATACAAGTGGCTAATAACGTACTGGGTATATAAAATGTCATATAAGCATCATAAAATGATTTTCTAATCATAAATATAAAATAATTGAAATATAACATCAATAAAACATGAAATTAGGATTTTACACTATCAACTTTAGAAATTTATATCTCCCAAGTTACTAGCCCAAAACATCTGAAAATTTAGGGAAAAAACTAGATGTATAGAAGTTCATAACGCAAAACAATCACTAATAACCAAGTTATGCTCAATTCAAGATGGGCGAAAAACCTCTCTAGAAACCGTTGCCCTAGATTAGGGTTTCCAATTTGGGTTTTTTTGATCTTTGTAATTTTTAATCTGATTTTTATTAGAGAAAAACAGGCTTTTCATGGTTTCTTAACCTCAAATCATGGGTTGTAATAGGTTTTAAGTCTAGCATGTTTTTCTCCACTTTTTCATGAGTTTAATTTAGAGAAAAACATGCAAAGAAGAAGTGTTCTTGTTCTTACCTTGAAATATCTTTAAAATTCAACTTTGGATCATTGTTAAATCATAAGAACTACTCGTAAAACTTATTTGTAGCAAATAAGAACATCAATTAACATCATTCAAAATCATCCATGGATTATGTTCTTAGTTCTTCATAGCAATTCTACATAATTCTTTAATAAAACTTAATAAAAACATGAATTTGGACACAAATAATACATAATTCAATTTAACAAGCCATATAACATGATGAACAATAATATGCATGAATAATCTACTAGAAATTTAAAGATAAGTTTTAATTACTAACCTTTAACTTTGTAATTTTACCATAGATCTACATGAATAATCTACTAGAAATTAAAATACATGTTTTAATTACTAACCTTTAACCTTGTAATTTTCCCCTACATCTAAACACTTGGTGCTCCTTTGCAAAACTGACAAAAAATTGATCCACACTTGTTAAATCTTGAAGGGACAAATGATCAAAGACACGTTTCTCCATAAGGAATCGAATGAAGATGGGAGGGAGAGGCTTGGCGTTGTAGCAAATAGGGAGAGAGAGAGAGATTCATAGTGTTTTGCAAATTACGGAAGATGAGATCTTCCCTCATAATCCTTATTTACCTCATATGGTCGTTTGCATGAGGGTTTTTGAGTCAGTTTGGTCTTTACACAAATAAGGTTAGTTAGATCGGGCTTTTCTTTATGTGGTTCAAGTATGGTGTGGCATTTGTTTCCCTAACCCTGCTTCCTTCAACTTCGGTATCCCATCCGACGCTATGTTCCCGAGCATTTTCTTTCTGTTCGGTTGAGTCAAGTCGAGTTAGATATTAGGACCAAGTTCCTGACAAGTCTAATTTGCTTGCCATGTGTTTGAAATGCTTTTTGATCAACCCTAACTCTTGCAGGACGTGTGGCATGGTTCTCAAGGTTTCCCTGACGACCCTAAGTGTGCGCCACCTGCGCTCAGTTCCTTTGCGCCAGCCATTAGCAAGATTTAGAGTTTCGAGTATGGGCTCACATGAGTGAAAAGGTGTTGGGCCAGCACCTTTAATGCCTTGAAGTTGACCTAGCTCTTGCATGTGGTTTAGTTCACCTCTGACCCATGTGGTGTGCTTTCTGGCTTTCTATTGTCTTGCTTGTTAGTGGACCACACAAAGGCACCCTTCTAGTGCCCTTGCACTGCCCAATTTTCTCCTTATAATTAGTTCCCTATTTCCAAGCTTTCCAGACTTTTGCTTCCCTTGCTCCGACCCTTCCTTCCTCTCTTGCCTTCCCACTTCCTCTCCAGCTTTTCCTAGCCTCTCATATGCCTCTCCATGCCAATCCTAGCCACCTAGGCGGGTAGGAAGTCCTAAGAGACTTCCCCTTGGTCCCCTTGAGGTAAAGGTCCCTCCTTTCTACTACTTTTGGTATTATTTGCTTCTGTTTGTGTGTATTATTGTTTGTTTGTAATTTTTGTGCATTTTATCATGTACACCTGTGTCTTAGGTGTTTTTAGAGTATAGAATCATGGCATTTTCATGTTTGCATTTTTGCATGATCTTGGCTACTTATGGTCATAAGAGGTAGATCTACAATATTTATGCACACCATTTTGCCTATTATGGCTAAATGTGGCAGCTTTCATCATAATCACTTTGACCTGGCAGCCTATTTCTCTAATTTTTAAACTGGTGGTGGTTTCTTTTGATGTCAATCTTTTGAACTCTTGTAGCTCTTCATGTTTGATTGCTCTTGTCCAAATATCACACTATGATAATCACTTTAAAGACCTGAATAAAACCCCGAACCATATAATGTGTTTGTTGTGTTGTTGATGTGCTATGCAATGATCTGAGAATGTGCTCTGTTGTGATTCAATTAACATTGTCAATAAAACCTGTGAAAATTAAATAATGTCTCATTAAGTGTCTACTAGAAACGTGTAATTTTTGGTAAAAAATAAAAATCATTTATGTGGTTAGTTAGTCCAATTTTCTGGAGTGTAGGAATGGAGGGTGAAACCCAAGTTCTCTAGCTCCGCATATAAAATCCTAAACCATAGCTTATTGGTGGTGAAATTTAAGACCTTAGGGTTAAACGTCAACATCTCCGCAATATTTGTGATCCATTGGCTCAACAGATCTTGAGTTATGGTTTTTTGAAGACTAGTATGTCCATCCAGCTCTAGAAATAACCTATCCAATGCCTTCACTTTTCGAGTTCACTTAAGCCCAAATCCTTGGAATTTGGACTTCAAAGTATAAGGATTCAAGGCCACAGTGTTGGCTATTCTTTCCCATTTACAAAGGCCCATTTAGAGTCTAAGGCCAAGAATGAGACTTTGGAAAATTGGTGTGCGACCCAGAAACAAGGTTCCCAACACCTTAGCCTGACCTTAGTGAGACTTGTTACTATGTTGGCCAATTGGCCAACACTTGGTAATTTTTGTCCAAAACCCTTAGATTATTAGGGCCTCCTGATCCAAATTTCAGCCCATCCTATTTTCGTTTAGCCCTTTCAATGTGCATGCCCTACCTTGCTGTGCGTGCCACAATGTGAGTTTGATTCCGGTTCCATCTTTGTGCTAGGTTATGTGGGGGTGAGGTCATTGATCTAGGACACAGACCTCCACTCATCCAGGTCCATAGCACTCCTTTTACTTATTCTTTGTGTGGCGTCTTGTGTATCGAGTTTAATCGTATTTTAGATATAGGATAGTGTTGGCATCATTTTATCTGATCCCTCAGATGTTGGCCCATGTAGCCAAGATTTTCTCAAGTTTAACAAAATTTCAATGTTGATATACCTTCATGTTTTTAAAAAAACTAAGCTCCAAATAGTTATTATACAACTCCTTACCCAATCCTGGTATATATTAGCATATGGGGGAACATGAGAGTTCTATACGGGTAGTATGAATTGTACTAGTTCTCCTTCAAATGTATAACTAGTGTAATGTTTGAGGTGCAACATATTTTTGGAATTGTGACACTAACTTAACTATCCCTTTGCCACCTCAGTGTTGTGGCTAGTGTTATATAGAGGATATGAGGGGATAAGCTTCTTGTAAAAATATGATTTTGTCGTGCATGTGCACTGGCCTATTTAGATATGTTATTCTTGCTTACAACCTCAGAGGCCTTTTGAGGTTTCTCAATTTTTCCCGTGGTTAACGAAATACCCATTTTCCAACTTGATTATACTGGTAGTTATGTCAGACAGGTAATTAAACTTGTTTGATTATTGATATTTTTTCCATATCTATGTAAGTGAAGTTCCATGGCATTGGCCGACATAGGTGCAAGGATTTGCATCTCAGTAGTGGTGGCGGGGGTCACTGTGTGCTATGTTGTTTTATTTGGAATTATGTATTATGGATTGTATTATTTTGTGAGCGTGTGCCCTGGATTTATTATGACTTATATATGATTTGTATTGGATTATGGCATGAATATTACGAACGAGTGTTTAATTATTACTTTATTTTTTTATTATCATCTTTTCGGAATAAATAAACTTTGGGGCAAAAGCTAACAATCCTCTGCAGAGTATATAAACCTCTAAATCTTGGAATATGATGAGGAGCAAACTCAAGTACACAAACGTGAAGAACTTATGAGAAGACCGGGTGTTAGGGTATGATGCCCTGGCATCCAATGATGCCTCAGTGTCAATTCTTTCTATTGGTGTATGGGGAACAAGTAACCAAGACCCAGGTTTTACATTATAGTAACTCATCAGCCTTAAGTAATTAAGTTACTTAATCCATTCATTGAAAATAAGTATAAGAACTAAATCATGTCACAACATCTTTCAAGTACTCAACCTCTTAGTTGCATTGGGGGTGTTGCTTTAGGTAGCTCGAACCGATCATAGCATTTGCGAGTCACCCTCTTAGTCACAGGGGACGTGCTGCCTCTCTTATTGCTCGGAGTGTGCATTCAATAGCCTTAAGTTGAAGATCCATCCTATGTGGTATGATTCAGTACACATTGTATGAAAACACAGTAACGTGTCTGTCTTAAGCCTTCTTGAGTGTTGAGATCCATTTTCGTAATGTTCGTGCTTGATTGTCCAACGAGTACCTTTCTAAATTATAATATTATGATTTGGTCTATTTTTCAGACTAAATTGGAGTGTTACAACATGGTATCAGAGCCAACCTCTTGGACTATTAAGGCGGCTAACCTTTGAAATGCCTTGTGTTGTACGCACATTTTTTATGTTGTATGTTGTATGGTATGATGTGGTATGCTTGTATGTGTTATGTTCTGGTTAAAACCCTCCCACCCTCAATCTGATCCACAGCCTAGCTGACATGCATGCTTTTCTGTGTATGTGCTTTTGCTTTGTCTTTCTGTTAATCTGATTTGTGTTGTCCAAACTGTTAGTTTGTGAGATTGTCAGCCTATTGGATGACACATCGGTTGTTAGCTTAGTGTTTAGAAGTTGAGCAATTCATATGGAAATGCATCTACATAGAGGTAGACCACCATTATGGCATAAATCTCCATTGGCATCGACGCCTATTAGATGATCCCCATCACCCGCATGGGAGCCGACGATGGACCCAAAGATAGAGGTGATTAGGGTACTGCATGAGGAGCAGCATGCCGTAAGAGAGGAGCAACTATGAGCTAGGATGACCAACAAAGGTCCCATGATGATATGAGCAGGCTGTTGGATGCAATGGAAGAGATGGATGTGAGAGTGGCCTATTTAGAGAAAAGGCAAGCAAAGGCTGAGACTCCTGCTAAGGCCTCTGAGTCGGACCATGTACCACCACCACTGCCACCATCACCGCCACCAACACAGTTTTTGCAATCACCACAGCCCCACACATAGTAGGGCTATATGAGAATCCCGCACTAGGGATGACAGTGGGACAAGCCGACTAGCTAGGAAGAGACGACGTGATCCTGATAATTTGTTGTCAGAGAGGGTTTAGGCAGTCAGGGCCCATAGCACCATCATTTCAGGGAACATTGGAACGTTGACCATTTCATGAAGAATGGTGGTTAGTTTTTCTATAAGAGCTCATATCCCGAGGTGGTCTAGAGTAGTTCGACATAGCCTGAGGAGTTTTGACGCACATGGGGTGTCCAGAGCTCTAGGTGTGTGTGGTCACTTGGGCCATGCAGAGTATGGGCAAGCTTTGGTGGGAGTCTACCCATGACACATTCCTAGGGACCGGGGCCTTGGAACATATATCATTGGAGAACTTTTGAGAGGTCTTCTACGCTTGGTACATCTCCATGACTGTTAGAGAAAAGAAGAAGATGAAGTTCCTATCGTTGAGGTAGCTTGAGGGTGTGTCTATCACGGAGTAACAGTTTTGATTTCTCATGTTTGAGAGGTTCGCCTGTAAGTTTTTTGCTACAGAGAGAGAGAGAGAGCAGGCTGCCCAATTTATGTTTGAGTTGCACATCAGCTTCAGACAAGTGGTTGCCACATTTTTATGTTCAATGATGGGTAAGGCAGTGATTAGGGCTTTGGAGAGCGAGCAAGTACACGTGTCCCACCATCATACTAGTGGGACCAGACAGGCTAGTGGCCAGGGACAAAGACACTGAGGTCAATCAATAGGGCCCACAGTAGTAGAGATAGAGAACAAATGATGGAATGAAGATACTTGCTTTCATGCGACAACCGATCTAGAGGTTTCCTCAGCAGATGCAACCATTCCAGTCCTCGGGATGGAGTGCAAGAGAATTTCAGGAGTATCTAACTTGGCTAGAGTCCTAGTGGTGCCACCAAGATGTGTGTCGAAGAGACACCAATGCATGCTTTTCGCGTGGTGAGATGGGCCATCATGCTACCAAGTGCTCAAGGCTACCACGACCATAGTAGCACCAGCAGTAGTAGTACCAGTAGCGGTTAAGTAGTATTAAGCCCAATAGTAGTGGCAATAGTTCCAAACCCAACAAAAGTAGAGAGGATTAGCTTCATCGCCACAGTGACTTCTCCCCTTACCACCAGCCTAGTCTTAGGGGTAGCAGGGGAGAGGCGACTAACAGCCACAGACACAACAGGGTGGTCAGCAGGGTTAGCAGGTCTAGACGGCAAGGACAGGGTCAAAGACTGGGCTAGTAGAGGTCGGCCGGTCTAGGTGTAGTAGATACTGAATAGGCACCGAGGCAGGACATTAGGTAGGCTGATGGACATATGTAGTGTGTCAGGCAAGAGTAGTAGAGCAGGGTTTATGCAGCAATTGTAGAGGAGGTAGTCTAGGATGCCACCATTATCAGAGGTACTCTACTTATCCATTCTGCTCCTATTGTAGCATCGTTTGATTTTGGTAGCATTCACATGTTCATAGCCAAGACCTTCGTCGATATGATTGATGTGTCTGTAAAGGACTTAAGCTATAATTTGGTTGTGTTGACACGTACCGAAGCCATTCTTAGCAACAAAATGTGTATGAGGCGTGTTACTGTGTTATCCAGCAGTGCATCCGTTTGATTGATTTTACAGTGTTGCTGATGAGAGAGTTTGATGCGATATTTGGCTTATATTGGATGGCATGTCATCATGCATTGATAGATTTCCATAAGAACGTCCAGCTCAGACTGAAGAGGAATATGCGGATTGCATTCTAGGGCAATGGCAGCGATAGAGGCAACTATTTGATCTTGTATCAGCACACTCATAGATTGATTGATAGATGATGTGAGGTCTTCCTCGAGATAGAGTTAGCAACACTTGTGTAGTTAGTGCCAGAGTTGACCCAAATTCTATGGTCATTGAGTTTACTGATGTCTTCCTTAATGAGGTGCCCTGATTACCGCTAGCCAGGGACGTGGAGTTTGTCATTGATTTGGTTCTTGGTACCACACCTTTCTCTAGGGCATCATATCGAATGACACTGATTGAGCTCAGGGAGCTCAATACACAGTTGGAAGAGCTATTGGAGCTGGGTTTCATTAGATTGAGTGTCTCACCATGGGGCATTCTAGTCCTCTTCGTCAATAAGAAGGACGGCAATATGAGGTTGCGCATTAACTACAAAATACTCAACCAGGTTATGGTGAAGAACTATTACCTCCTCCTATGGATAGATGATTTATTTGATCGGCTTAGAGGAGTTTTTGTATACTCGAAGATTGATCTTCATTCTTGCTACTATCTATTGAGGAAATGAGAGGTAAATGTACCGAAGATAGCCATTAGGACTCGGTATGGGCATTACAAGTTCTTGGTCATGCCTTTTAGGTAGATTAACATCTTGGCAGCATTCATGGATCTCATGAACCTGATTTTTCAGCCATACCTGAACCAGTTCGTGATAATATTTGTGAATGATATCTTGATGTACACAAGATCTAGAGTGGAGCACGAGACACACTTGAGGATTGCTTTGCACACACAATGGGAGCACCGCCTATATGCAAAGCTCTCCAAGTATGAGCTTTGGATGTTCAAGATAATATTCATGGGCCATGTAGTTTTAGCGGTTGGAATCACGATGGATCTAGCCAAGGCCTAGGCAGTTTTAAAATGGAAGCAACCTGCCATGGCTAGGGAGATATAGAGATCTTGGTGATTGGCCGAATACTGTAAGAATTTCATATAAGGTTTCTCTTTCTTGGCATCCCCTCTCACACGATTGACTAGGAAATAGGAGCATTTTGTGTTGACGCATGCATGTGAGTAGAATTTTCAAACTTTGAAGAAGAGACTCACTGTCGCTCCAATGTTGAGTCTACCAGATGGCCATGATGACTTCGTTGTGCGTAGTGATGCATCCTACTCAGGTGAGGTCACGTGGCATTGGCCAGCTTAGATGCATGAATCTATAGCTGATGGTGGTGGCGGGGTCCCTGATGATTATGTTATATGTATTTTGGTTCTATGTCAAATCGTAATATTTTGCGGGCATGTGCCTTCAATCTTTTGTGGGAACCTTGTATGATTTGGAGTTGGGACTATGTGATGCTACAGTTTCTTAGGTGCGCCTTTTATTATTAATAGTAGTATTACAATCGTCGCTCATGGTATTAACTTTAGTGCGAAGACTAATAATTATTTGTAGGTTGTGTAAGCCTCAAAGTACTACAACATGACAAGGAACACTTAAGCTACACAAAATTATTTGGTTGCAACTATATTGAAAAAACGTGGATGGAGAAGCATATGGTTCATATCTCATGAAGATCCACATGCAATCTGAGTGTGAGGGCATGATGTCCTAACACTTGATGCCTCAATTGCTTTAATTTACTTTTTCTAGGTATGTGGAAAAGGTAATCACAGCCCAGTGTTTACTTTACCACAAGTTTAACATCATCAACTAATTAACTTACCTAAACCAATCAGTGGAATTAAGTGTAAGAACCGGATCATGCATCTGCATATTATAAAGTTCAAAATCTTACCTAATTGGGGTGTTAATTTTGTATAGCTCAGAGCGATCATTTCATATTAAAAGTACCCTTTTAGTCGCAAGGGAGGTGTTGTCTCTCTTGTTGCTCAAAGTACTCATTCAAAAGCCTTCATAGTTAAGATCCTTCTTATGGTAGTATGATTGGCATGCACTGTATGAAATCAAGTAAGATGTCCATCTTAAGCCTCCTTGAGGGATGAGAACCTCTTCTGTTAGGTTTGTACACGATAGATCAAACAGTAGATTTCTGAACTATAATATCATAATTCGGTTCGAGTTCGGGCCTAATTGTAGTGTTATAATGATTCTTGATTTGTTGGATTCTTAAGAGAGTCTATATTTATTACTCCAAAATTCATAATTTTTAAAATTCTAATTTTGAAGTTATGAAGTTTTGAAGGACGCGTTCAATCTATAACGTTGAAATGGCTCTACAAGTAAAAACTAGGTGGTGGACGTGAGTAGTAATATCTCTCATCTAGTTAGTTCTACATCCAATACTTATGATCTTTAACTTGGTTACTAACTTTTGAACAAATGACTAAACCGATCAGTTTCTACTAATTCAGTTAGACTATAAAAATCGTGGGAAATTTTTTTTGTTATTTAAATTATGATTTTTGTAACACTCAAAGCTTGTGCTAAATACTATTTTGTAGAATCAATACGGGTGAATCGATATGATTGGTCATCAAGATTATTATTATCATTAGTCGACTAATCATGGTTCGACCTAAGGCCAAACCCCTCGGTCTTTGTAACGACCCGCCCGAACCGAGCCCGGGTGTTTGAGAAATGAATCATAACATGGCAAATAAATCTACAAATTTATTAATCATAAAAATAATAAATCCTATTATGATAGCATGCATCAAAATAAAGAAATAAATTAACTACTTAAGCAAATATTCCACAGTCTTGGACCGTTTCCCGTAGCCACACTTATAACTCAATAGAGTAAAAAGGAAGTCTAATTTATTATCAATTCACCAAACCTACTTTGGTAGAAGAACCGTCCACTACACTCTTAAGCATCAGTCCAAAGTTGTTCACCTGCGGAGGCAATTCCGC
>JAVDBV010048875.1:0-14793 GCA_032619315.1 Piper longum | reverse complement strand
CATAACACATCATAACGCGGTAAACGGCCTAAAACTATTTCTACGGTCACAAAATGAAGAAATGTAAAATCATTAACTGTATACTCTTATATATTCTGATAACTCATTCATGACGTTGTTGTCACATACTCGGGTACACATAACCCTCATAGCTCATATAAGCGACTAATGTTGGTTTTGTACACATAATCTGAAATATACTCAACTTGAACTGACGGCTAAATCAATCGGCTATAAAATTGTGACTCGAATCACGGGTTTCACATCACACCCCCCCTCCACCCCCTGCCTGCTCACAGTGAGATATGCCCATTGTGACCGAGTTGAATTTTAAAGAACCACGTAAAAATTTCCCGTATTATTTTAATAGTTTTGACGTTACTAGTATAATATTATATTATCACATTATTTTTAAAATAACCAGTGAATTTTATTGTATATATATATATATATATATATATATATATATATATACACTATAAGAAACACGATGATACGGTAAGTATTACAAGGTACCGATTAAATCCTCATCTTTTCAATCAGCAATCTAAGAGGAGGCACTCGATTGACAGTTGAACAATGCCTGTTATTTGGGCTTCCCATCATCTGACCACACGAGCAGTTGAAATTGGATTGGACTGGTCCCTCTTCCATCACGTCACCATACGTGCTCAATTTCTACACCATGCCCACTCCTAGCTAACAACAGATTGTTCGACACGTTTGGCAACCAGCTCATTATCTCACTGCGTACAACCATCCCCTGCAACACCCAAAAAGACAAACAAAAAACGTTCCTTTGATTGCTCTGACACACTTCACTTCCAATGCAACTCCGTGTAGCAACTGCTTTGATAAAAAACACCTCTTGAGCAACTGTACTGTGCACATACACATTATAACCTCTGTGTCTCGTTAAAAAATAAAAGTAAGAAAAAATTGGACAGTTGGGTCTCTGTGCATTTGGAAATGGTCTCTTGATTGTGTGTCATTCCAGCAAACAAACAGTGCACCTTGGTGTAAGTTCTCAAAATATTTGCACATTGTACATTATTATTAGTAGATAGTAAATTATTATTTATATTTCTAAATTTCACTTTTAACTCACGTTATCTCTACACAAGTATTAAATATCACAGTTTGTAATGTTTGAAAAACCATCAACGTAATTAAAAAAGTGGGTTTTTAAAAATGTGTACAACACAGCTATAGTAGATGTGTTCAAGGTCACAATTATCTAACATGTTAAAAAAACGAAAATTATTAGCCATATTTGAATTATTTGCACCCCAAATCAGTTTGAGTATAATTTAGGGCGGTTATTTTAAATTAAATAGAATAAAAATAGTGAATAACACATTTACTATAAAAATAGTGAAAATTTTAGTTGATTTAATTGAACCGTCCTTAAATATAAATAATTATGATAAAAATTTCTGTCACATATGATTTACTAATTTAATTGATTATTATTTAATTATTTTTCTTGTAACTATATAAAAATCATTTCTATCTCAATATTGATTTTAATACTTTTAATTGTCAAAATATCACTTTATTGAATATAATTAATCTATATTATTTATTTAATTATACTTCCCAATTTATAGTACGAAATTACTATAATTTAGATGGTTAAAGTACATTATATTTTATGAGTTAAAAAGTATTTTACACAAGTGTAAAGTTTAATCAAAATTTTGTTGGATTTATGATATATAAAACGGGTAAATTTTAACAATATATTAACTATTTAACCGACAACAAAATAATAAAAATTTAGTTATAAAATAATATTATGAATTTGCTTAACAATTTGGATGTGGTAACATTTTTTTAAATAATAAATAGTTATGATAAATATTATTAATCGTAATTTCGAACACAACTAGGATGTGAATAATTTTTTTAAAAATAAATTGAATTTACGATAACATAACAGGCGATCAACAACGTATTTTCCACAAATAAATGAACGATGAAAACATGGGTGTATCACAGAAAGACATCAAAGTAACAAAAACAATGAAAAAAATATTGGAGTATTTTTATTTTATTTCTTCCAAACAAGCAACCTGTATAGAAAGACAAGCAAGCTTTTTATTTTATTTTATTATTTTTTGAAGCAGGCAAAATTTTTTGCAAAATACAAGAAGCATGATAAAAAATAAGCGCCTTGAATGTATCCTGTTGTAGAGTCATAATCATTTCCACACTGATCCTGAAATTTATGTATGGGGAGGAGAAGCCCAGGAGTACCGGTAGGTGAAGACCTCGGTGCAACTTGTCGATGACTATGATGTGGAGTCACTGCTGTACCTTCTGATCTTCGGGCCTGCATGTTCATGCCAGATGCAAGTTCTTGGCGGCAGTGTTTAAATGCTTCGAACTGTTCCTCTATCTCTGATCACATACAAATTACCCCCGAGTAAATGTGCTCAGATTGGTACAAGTGTTCTTCCTTCTTACGCCTTATTAGAATTCTCTAAACATGCAACATGTGTAAGATAGTACTACTCTTAACTGCTTCTTCTCTATGATGGTGCTTGCTCCCGTATTTAAGAAAGAAGAACAAAGTTGCTTTGAGAAGCATGGACATGATTAACTCCCAAGTCCTTTTCAATAAAGAACTTTTCTTTGACAAGGAACCTGGAAAACGAGCAAGCTCATTGCTTTCTGCTTCTTGAGGGTGAACTTCACTGATTTGTAAATGCTAGTACATTAATTTGTATGAGCACTGTTAATTTCCTCAATGAAAGGCAGATTCTATAGCACCATGTGACCTTTTTTGGAAGCTTTTTTTGGAGGATGAAAGTGCTCAAATTCATCTTTGCTGTTTCGGTTTGTGAAACACATGTTTTGGTCATTCCTCGTCTTCATGACTTACCCAAGAAGACATATTACTGAAACAAATTGATATTGTGATATGTGAATGTAATTATGCTCGTGCTAGCTTAAAGGTCAAGCACAAGATTCAGTTCCAACCCAACATCTTTTTGGCTAGCATCTGCCAGTTGCTAAACAAAGAAAAACATCACGTGAAAAATATCTAACTTTAGCTTTTGTTTGGATCTCCTCCCCCATGCCTGGAAGAAAGAAAACAAGTACACATACTCCAAAGTGGCAGACTATCAGCGGTTACTTTTTAGTTTCAAAACTTTCGTTGAGGAAATGCAAGCGAAGAGCATAGTGGCAGTGGTACTCAACACATATCCCACCAAATCTTGAGATTGCGTTGCTAGATTTGGCCACAGCAGTTTCCAACGAAGGCCACGACTTCCCCACCATGTTCCCAGTTCAATCCAAAGAGATTCTTTGCAGTCTTTCACCACATAGCTCTTACTGTAAGTTAAGGTAGTTTAAGACTTTTAACTTCGCTTCAACCACCCTTCTCGCGCAGACGATGCCAGCAAATCTAAAACAAGATGGTATTAAACTAAGCCTTCCACTTTCTCTGTTCCCCACACACGGCTTCCTCAAAAAAGTAAGTCAAGCTCCAGACCACCATCCATTTTCAGCTCCAAAAGGCGTCAAAAAGCTATGCTTCCATGCTTTTAAAATCTAACTTCCTGCTCTCTCTATTTGGGTCTTGGCATGGGCTCGAGTGAGGACTTAAAAAAACATCATCAATTCACCGTTTCACACAACCGCTCTCAATCGTCTCTCTCTTCTCTCTTTCTCGGACTGTGTTTGGGGGGTGGATGATATGATCTCTAAGCTGGCATGGCCCAAATGGCAGATGTCTGCTTTACGAGTCAGCAAGCATTGGCAGCAGCAGCCTAGAGACCAAAGAGCAGTACGCTACTATATGCTATAAGCCCATGACAAAGAAGACCCAATTTCCCTTTTTCTCCTAAAGACTTCTTGGAGGTCAATCAACCCACTCCCCTGCCATGGACATGGTTAACCTGTAAACCTCTTGTATGGAGTCACTGCTGTAGTTGAGATCAGAATGAGCTCTTCCGACCTGGGAGCAGCTTCTGGGTCTGGTGGTGACTCTCTCAATGGATTGAAGTTTGGCCAGAAAATCTACTTTGAGGATGTGGGTGGTGGGGGGAGTGCACCTGCAGCCATTCCTCCCACTGGTTCTTCCTCTTCCTTAACCGAGGTGGTGATGGCTTCTCCTGTGAGGAAAGGGAGAGGAGCTTTGCAGGGAGGGCAGCCTCCCAGGTGCCAGGTTGAAGGTTGCAATGTGAATTTGACCGGTGCTAAGGCCTATTACTGCAGGCACAAGGTGTGTGGGATGCATTCGAAGGCTCCCATGGTGATTGTAGCTGGTCTGGAGCAGAGGTTTTGCCAGCAGTGTAGTAGGTTGGTGATGCTCTTTTCTCATTCTAACATCTTTACTGATAAGAAGCTCTTTGATGTTTTTTGCCTGATTGGGGGAAGAACTACCTATGGGCACTAGGTGTTTGATGTTGTACTTGTGTGCAATATCTTTTTGTCAATGTACTGTATACTTTTGTGGTTTGCTTTGGTTTCAGGACTGGTTTGGCTGTGTGCCTAGCATTGGTTATTGTCATTGGAGTTTGGGCATCCTTTCTTGTGCTGGCAATTTTAGTATTTTGGTTTCAATGTTCCATGAGATCTCCTGCTATCCTTTTCCATAATAGGTGTTAACATGTCTGCGCATTTGTTGGCTGGCTTAAATGTTCTATTTCTCTTCTTATTCTCTTCTGAAGCCTTTGATTGATTTGCTGTTAGTTCGAGGCAGGACTTTTGATATCTTTCCCACTCTCTATTTGTAGTTGATCAAGATTTATTGTTACTGGACATGGGTTTATAGTTTTATCTGCAACTTTGGTTGATGGCAATGTTGCCATGCCTATAAAACAAGCCGATGACTTTGCTCCTACTCATCAGGATTACTTCCATGTGTTTACCAGTTGGTTCCTGTTTTTAGATCCCATTTTGTTTTAACATCCTTCTCACTTTCTTGCTGCTAGTCATATATCGACCACCTCTGGAGAAAGGTCTCCTTTTATATCTCTTGTTATTCCCAGCTTGTAAACTTCCTATTTTTCTTTTTCTTTTCTTTCTTCACAAAGCTATACTTCTTTGCCTGGTATGGTGTCGGAAAATATGTGGACTTACAACAAGAAATAGAAAGAATCCTTCCCCTGCATGCTCTTTTTTTAATTTCTTCGTTATATACCTTTGGAATGGATAAACTCCGCGATGCTGGTGCATTGCTGGTCCCAAGCTCGGATAAGGAGGGAAGGTTGGAATAAGGAAGGTTATCCGGCCATCTAATTTTTTGTCATCGGTGATCACATGGATCCTAGTTTTGGATCCATGTCCCAATATTCTTTGGTTGTCCGGCAGAATAAAAAAAAGATTATGGAGGTTTTTTTTGGACGATTATCTGGTAGTGAAGTGGCTAGACATTGAATCATAAAGTACATCTATTTGTCTGTGGCTCCGTCATTGCCTAGAATTGCCTTGTCTAAGATCTTTTCCTTTATAATTATTCTGAATATATGCTTCCAACAAAGCCATTTGTATTTGTACTTTTTAATCTCACCTCTCTTAGACGAAGCCTTAAGTGACTCAAAACATAGATGGCCATGGGGGGTTTTTGATTTAACCATTTTGAACTCATCTACATCGACCTGATTTAGAAGCTTAGGCACTATTGGGATTAATCAAACATCTAAATCCCCATTTCAACACCTAATTGATGAGAACTAACAATCAAAATAGACACATGCGGAGAGAAACTTTCCAAAATGGACAAAATTAATTTTATCCAAATTTGTGGAAAAATCACGGGGCAGGTGGCCGGATTAAATTTACTATATCACAACTTGATATAGGTATTAGTCAGTCACTGAAGATAATAACAGATAAATATGATAAATATTATAAATTAAGAACTTGACAGTATTAATCATTGAAGATAATAACGGAAAAATATTAGAGATTAAGAACTTGACGAAGGTATTATTGACAATCACAAGCGAATCTCAATAAAACATTTATTTTTCTTTAATCCAATTAATTTTTCCCTTCTCTCTACACCCTTTTTCTCCAATTCCCAAAACACAAGAAGAAAAGCATTTGATGTTGCTTTTATACCTTTCACACAAAACAAATCTAAAATTTTTTTATTTTTACCTAAAACATGGTTGTCATTTTATGTATTTATAGAGGAGGGCAGGCAGAGGAAAGTCTTAATGCTTGTTAATATATGGAAATGCTCTGGTAAAATGTACTGTGATTTTTACTTGGCTGGCTGCACTTGAAAAGGTTCAGAATAAACTTTTTACACCATAACAGCTGATAAACCACTACCAATCGTCGTCTGCATACACAATCCCATTAAAATCTTAATTATTGTCCTGATTGTGTGCTTACTTGTATCGAAACTTAACCTGTATTTTGTTTCATCTTGATTACTTGCATGGTTGTGATTTAGAAATTACTTTTTCACTGTTTGGTGAACTTGGTTTATTCACTACTTTATGCAGGTAACATACACTTCGAGAACTAATTTGGAACATATATGATGAATTAAGCTGTATATTATATATATATATAGAAGATTATCAACTTTGTTCATCAGTTTAAATTTATTTACTTATTAGGATTACTGCCATATTTTTTATAAGTGCTATCTGTGACCAAGTGATTTCACTTTTCAGTTGTTTAATTGACCTTAAAATGAATTATATTTGATGTAGTGAATAAAAGAAAAGATGTATATATGATGGCATTACAAATTTTAGATATATGGTGCTTCTAATTGGGGAAGAATCTTGTTCTTAATGATTAAGCACCATAATTTCTACGATAAATACTTAAGTTTTTTATTTATTTGTTCTCTGCTGTTGCACTTATGAAAGATCTGTTTCAGTTTGATGATAAACTCTGAAATCTATTTCTAATGTTGGCAAAACCATATTTGACATCAGTAGCTACTCATCTTGCTTTATGTGAGCTAGGATTACCAGTACGTTTGCTTATGAACTTTAACTCTTATGATTCTGGAAATTAAGTAATTCAAGTGTTAGTTGTTTTACCTTGAATATGTTTGTATCTTTCGATTGTAACAGCTTACCATTCAACATTTTTTATCCCTTGAGCTTGCTTTGAATTTGTCATCGATTGATCCTGTCAGGTTCCACCAACTTCCTGAATTTGATCAGTGTAAACGAAGTTGTCGCAGGCGCCTTGCAGGTCATAACGAGCGACGAAGGAAGCCACCTCCTGGCTCTTTAGTACCGCCCCGCATTCCACGTAAGGCCTTGTTATTCTTTTCGAGCATGTTCATTAAGAGCTCCTTGATTGCTATCAATTTTATTCTTCCTGTTTTATGATTTCTTAACTTATTTTCATTTCATTTGCAGAAGACATAAACAGGGTTGGGACCTTCGTCGATTTCTCGTTTTCAAAAATTCAAGACCGGGATGTTTGGCCTGGCTTTCGGCTCCTTGAACACACACCAAGCAGCCAAGTAACAACTGGGAAATATCTACCAGATTTGTTCCAGAGGGCGTATGATATTTCGCCGACCAATGTTGTCGGCCATGCTGCTGAAACTTACCTTCAAGCACCTTCGGCAGCTACCATCTATCCTGGTACAGATTTTTCCACAGGCGAGACATTTACTGGAGTATCTGGCTCTGGATGTGCTCTCTCTCTTCTGTCAAACCAATGGGATCCTAGAAACCGTTCGTCTACTATTAACAACTTGGTGGACGAAAACGTGGCTCACACATCTCAAACCGCATCTCACACAACTGTTTCAAACCGGTTCATAAGCAATGCATGGGGTTTCAAAGACAACGGCGACGACGGCAATGGATCCAGCTCATACCAAATTCATGATCCCGCCTGTCCTCATTTTCATGCCGCGAGCAGGCAGTACATGGAGCTTGGACAACCTGGGGGTCCTGAGTCATCATCTCACCAAATGAATTGGTCCCTCTAGGCCTCCCCAGCTCAGGTTATACTCATAAAATGTCAGGTTTGCCGAATTTTTATTGTGAGATTCACCTGAATCACTAATTGCCATTTTTGTCATCGGTTGGTTGTTTCTGCTTATCATAACCAACCGAAGAATCTATTGACCATATTATACCGGAGTTGTGTGATTGAACATAGTATGATTATAATGGTTAGTTCAGATCGAGAACCTTGATAATGATTGATTTAAAGTTTGGAAATTTCCATCTGTGAAGTGCTGAAATTGTTTTATTTGCATTGTTGAACATGTTGCGTTCATGACATTAGCTTGATTCTTCTCTCTTTGAATATTTGCTCCTGAATGACTAACGACATTCCAATATTATTTACACACCTTGTCGAAACGCGGTTCCCATAGTGGGGATCCCTGCTCATCAGCAATCTTAAAACTTCAATCTGGTACTCGAATTGTGCCTCCAAAAGCATGACCTGGAGAGAGGTGAATGACATTACAGTTTCTATGATTTCACTACATTTGTATGGCAAGGACTTGCGCATAACAGCCGTAGTATCATCTTCAATCCGACAATAAAGTTACCAATCTTCTTGTTTTTCAGCTACCTGCTCTCAAATGACACATTATCTGTTTCCCAATTTTAATGCATTACACAACAACAGGAGGGCAATATTTATGCACTACATAGTTAGGAGTGGTTGAGAAGCAGCTAGTGATTAATGGGCAGATCCCAGATTTGATCTGGAACTTCAAAACAAAAAGAAAAGCACATTTTTTTTATGCTCCTGCCAACGCATTGAACACTTTTAAACTAGCAGTTCGGCTCTCTTGGTTCCGGGGTTTTTTATAATGCCACGATCGATCAACGGCTTTAATTCTTTTTTACATAACTTCTTCACCTCCTTGTCCGTTGATTCCGAGAAAGCAGAAACCACCTTGCAACTATAAGGTTAAGTATAATTAACCAATAAGCTTAACCCAAGATTCTTCATAATGCAGTTTCAATGACTTCATTAAGGAAGTTATACCTGTGACCAAGAGCCCATGCTTCACATCTTCCTTCCAAAGCCAATTTCCATAGACATGTAGCAAAAGGGGTGGAATCCAGTATCAATTTTCTGATTGTCCTGCTAGAATGGAAATTTTCAAATAGATGTTCCTCGTCGGGATCGTTGGCCTTTGGCTGCGCAGCCAAAGAAGCGATGGCTTCATGTAATGCTTTCAACTTATTGCCATGTGGTTGCTGAAGAATGCTGTCAGCTCCCCCGGTGGCAACCTTGAGTACATCGAGATAAGAGTATAATGAACAGGTAATTGTATTTAACAACTTAGAAAGATGTCATATTGCAAGACCACACAAGTCATACCTCATACAAGACTTCTCTGCCAAAATTTGATCTTAACAACTCCCCAGCATTTTCAATACATGTATCAATGAGACTCTTCATAAAGAACAAGAATAACTTAGCTTGCAGTAGAAATATTAGCCAAACTAGAAAAGCTGAATTTTGATACACTGTACATTGGATTTTTTATTTTTTATTTGGTAAATGAAGAGCAAACGCAGGAAGTCCAACATGATAGCACCAGAATTGATCAGATCTAAAAATGACAAACCTCGCCAAGCCCGCTATCCACCAGCAGCTCATATCTTCGCACAGATGGGTCTTTCTTGCTTCCATTCATTAAATGTGGACCCTCACTTCCATCTTCATCATTTTTCACAGGCAATTCACATCCTTCAGCATCTTCGGCTGCCTTTTCTAAATCCATATTTGCGACAGATTCTGGCATTTCATCCTGAAATGTAAATAAGAACAGAAGCACATCTGTAATGACAAGATATTTAGCAGGTTCTAAAGCAAACAAAATATAAGAATCCAATAACTAGAATAGTTACCTCGGCAGATATAGATGGAACTGACAAATTGAGATTCACCAGATCATCTGGGCTAAAATAACGAGTGTAATTTGGATGAAGAAGTTGTAACAATGGGCGCCTTGCATTCTGATATTCACATTGTCAGAGAAGGGATTTAATGTTTATGACAAGGAAAACCAAAAACAATTCCTAAATGCATTTCTGTTGAAAATAAAATAGAAATACATATAAAAGACACTTAAGAATAATTAAATGGATGGAAATGCCGTGATAGCCATGCAGTAAATGCATTTTTTTATACATAATCCAAATAGAAATGCAGGTAACCATTGCCCACAAACAGCTTCCTAGTTAACAATCATATCTAAGCTTCTGTGTCACACAATTAAAAAAACTGTACACAACTCGCAATCATCCTAACACCATATAATCCTTTACCTTATCTAAACACAATTCTTTGAGTATGGCCTGAAGCTCGCGAATAATAACCTGAATAGACAAATAAACACGAGCATGTCATGAAGCACCACGTTTGGAAATAAAAAATTCCCAAGAACACATTCTTATGACTAACCTTAGTTATGAGTTTTGTGTCGTCAACAATAGAAAGAATGCTGACAAGAACCTGGAACAGGTTAAATACAAGAAACAATAAGGCCAACAAAAATATAACACAAAAGTTATCACAGACTCGCCAATGCATTTCAACACCTGGCAGAAAACCAGTATCTACTTGGGCTTGAATCTTAAGCTGTAAAATTTCCGATTCAATTATTTTTAGTACGAAGATAAAAGAAAAGATAGAATATGAAAAAAAGCTTACAAGGCTTCCATACTGATCATGAGATATTTTTCCTGTGTGCCCTTTCATGCCTTTAATAATTTTCTTTCTTTCCTGTGCCAATTTTTTACAAACCCATTAGACAAAGAAAAAGGTTGATTGTGAAAACGTGAATGAAACAGACCTTTGCACTTCCATATTTCACACACAAAATTCCAAGCTTCGCTCCATTTCTCGTATGTATCATTCGAACAAGAAGTGGACCTGATATTTGTTGAAGAACGTCTATGGCAGAAGTCTTTGGAACCATAGAAAACATGCAAAGATTAAAAAAAAATGATGATTCATAAACAAATTTCTTTGAGATTGTAGAGAGCAATCAGAACAATAAGAAATGATGGAGAGGATAATAGTGCCATGTTAAAGTAAATATCAAATAATTCACTTTTCTAGCAACTCGAGCATCTGGAACATGTGATAATCCATCTAAAATTTGCATGGTATCATAGCCAAGGGGTGGGTTGGCGGTATTATCCCGAAAAAATATTAAGTTGCCCCGTGTTTATCTGTGTCCTAAGCATGTTAAAATTTGGTTGCAGATGAGAAGTGTTAAAGTAAACATTAAATAGTTCCTATTCCCAACAGCTTGAGCTTGGGGAACAAGTGGAAGACCATCCACAAATAACATGTAAAAATGGGGAAGACAAGTAAGCTTGTAATTTCAAAAACCTTATCTGCAATTGACAGATACTCCATCAGCAAACTGTGAATAATAGAATGGTCGACAATGCCTTTTTCCAGAACTGGTTGGACAACAGATGACATATGTTGTACAACAGATGATTTACGTAATCCAAGTTTAGAAATTACATCTACCACACTGAGGAAGGGAAACAAACAAACTATTAGTTAAAATCTGAGAATAAATATATATGTAAATATATATATATATACAGAGAAGACAGGGTCGAAAGTAATAACTTAATGTATTACCTTCCTTCTGTCATATTAGTCAAGTCCTTAAACAATTGAAGCTCAGTAGAAAACAATTCTAATAGAAGTGCTCGTTTTTGAGATGTATTTCCTAACTGAAAGGCATGCTCAACAACTGCAAAGTGACAAAACAAGGGATTTCTTACAATGAGTTTTAATCATGAGGTTAAAGAAAGTAATTTGCAACATACCAACTGACCCAACCATGTGACAAAGCAAAGAAGCAACATGCCCATGAAGATCTGATATGAAGCCTTCCAATTGTTGTTTACTGGCTAAAAGGATATTATAGAGAAATGAGAGATTTAAGCCATTCCCCTCCTCAAAGAAAATCATGTATTTTAGTGAAACGTACCATTATCCAACATCTTCTTAACAAGATGGACTGCATATGTATTTCTTGCAAGAGTGAGAAAATGAGGTCTCAGTTCTTCAAAGACAGTATCTCTTTCAGGCTGGGAACAGTATTTTACACATGTCTAGATGTGCAAACAGACAAACCATCTCAAAATTAGCTTTCTGAATAGTACAACTAAATTCCAAGTTATACAGGATTCATATCATGAAATTGCAATTTAGCCAACAAATTGTCCTCAACAAACTTCCACATATATTTAAGCCACTTGGCCAACTGACTACAAGATATGAGCACTCTCCGAGCTACAACTTCCGTCAAGGCTCCACTTTCCCTTTCAAAAAATAAAACGCAAAGAAACTTGCCTGCAGGACACGTGAAGAAACATGAGATCCAGCAATTTCCTGTAGTTTTCCCTTCATTTTAAGTAGAGCTTCACTTATCAACCTTCATTTAACAACTTAGATGAGTTAGCAAATATTATGTAGTTTCACAAAAGAAGTCACCTACGAGAAACATGTATCTACCAAGGATGCAGCCCCAGCCAAACAATAACTTACTTGGATCTCTCCTCCTTTGCAATATGGCGACGTCTCATTTTTTCCCACAATGAAGCAAGCTCCTGATTATTTCCCACCCCCCCAAAAAAAGAACCTTGATAAAATGACCATTGTATCTTCTAGATAATGCGAACTTAGGAAGCCAAGGCAAGTAAAAACAGAAATATATTAGCCTAATCATAAACCACATTTGGGCTCCGCACCATAATGCCTTAAAAAGAAAACCAGATATGTTCAAGTGATTTACGTAAAGGACTATGGTGCTACCTATTGATATTAAAAAAGCATGCAATCAAGCATATTTAAAAGACAATCAAAATAGGTGGATAACCTGTTGAAGAGAGTAATGTGGTTTCCTCTTTTTCTTCCTTGCCTCCGCCAACTCCTACGCCATATCAAGATCCACATAAGCTAACCATTTTTAACATACAAAATATATTAAAATCTACACAATTTCAACATCATTTTCCATTACAACTAAATCTAGGCGGCCGAAGCCCTAATTGGCCCAAACCATAAAGCCAAAATCAACTCCACGCCCAAAACTGCAATGAGCTGAAATTGTTCAACATCATTGATTGCTCATAGGCAACTAGGCCATATCATAACTATTTTCTACCAACATTCAACTCTCATCTATAACAAAGAACAACCCGAGGCATACATTACGAACTATTTTCTACCAAAGTTCATCTCTTCCAGTGCACAAAAATCCAAACCAACTACATAGTAGCCCAATTCACAAAAGAATAAAACAATACCCAAAAAGAGCAAAAGAACAAATCAGACCTTAGCATGCAGCCTGGCCTCTTTCTTCGACTTGGGCGGCCCCTTCTCCACCTTCTTCTTTTTCTCATCCCCGCCAACGACCTTCCCCTTCTTGTTCTTCATCGCCGCCTCGGCACAGCTCGGTTTACCTCCGGCGGCCATTCCCGGCGGCTTTTTTTCGGGCAAGATCCTGGCTTTCTTGTTGGAGGGGGGCTTGACAATCGCCGGCCCGCCATGTTTTCCGGTGGGCGGCCTCTTCCTCTTGTGGGTCGAAGCTTGGGGTCCCTTGGCCGCCATGGTAGGAGCTTGGGGTATTACACGAGGAAGAAGGTAGAGGAAGGGTTTAAGCCTTGGGCGAGTGAGGGTGGGGCCTCGGAATTAGGGCGTAGTTAAGAGTTTGGTTATGGATGGGTTAATAACAATTAACAATCAACATAACTATTTATCATTTATTTTTATTATAATTGCATTATTAACTAATTTTAAAATCACAATTAAATTTTTACTATTTTATCGTCAGGTAAACGAATAATCAATGGTTAAATTTTTAACATTATATATATCATAAACTAAAGATTGTAAATTATAATTATTTAAACTAATTTTTCATTCAAAAATATGTAAAATATTCTGCCCATCTAAATTATGGTAAACTAATATTAAAATGAAAGAATCAAGTATTTAAAAAATCTAAATTGATAACCTCGTCAAAGAGAACTTTAACAATTAAATACTTTCATATTTGCTTGATGTAAGGATGGGTTTTATAATTAAATGTAAAATGACTAAATAAAAATCAGAAAAAAGGAAAAAATAGATAAAATGAAAGTAAATTGTACAATAATTAACGAGTATAGTGTTTTTATCTCAGCATTCAATAAAATTTTAATTGAGACGTATTTTAATTCAAGCATTATAAAATAAGCACAATTATATATTTAATATTTAAGTTTACGTAAAATAACTCATACATAAATATTTATAACTAAACAATTTTAGACCACTATATATTCAGTTCGGAACAATTCTACAATTGAATGAATAACAAATTTTTTTTATTTTTTTTTGTTTCCAAAAAAAATAAATTAAATATTATTGACCATCATAACTAAGCAAAAAACTAGAAATAAAGTTATTTTCTTATTTTCGTTTTTTTTCTTATGCAAAACTTTTAGAACCTCTTATTCATTCTAATTTATAGTTTAAAATATTATCTCGATTATTATACCAAATTTATTTATAGTCAATACATGATATAGAATTTTGCTGCGGTAAGCTACATCAAAATGCAGCTTAGAGTGGCTTATTTAATCCTAGCAGTTGGATTCAGATCCAATAGTCAGGATTAAATCACCCACATCTCACCCCCCACCCACTGTATTCAATCATCGTCGCTGCCGTCGGCCACCGCCGCCGCACCGAGACGACCTCGACCGACCTCCCCCCGCGCCAGGCCCCTGATCCGCAGCCCTCCCCCCGCGGCAAAACCCTGTCGTGGCTAGGCTCCCGCCACTACCGACTGCCGCGGCC
>JAVDBV010048874.1:0-10774 GCA_032619315.1 Piper longum | reverse complement strand
TAGTAGATTATCGAACGGTTCGGTCGCCAGTAGCATTTCCGGGTCGGTTCAAGGGTGAGCCGAGTCGGGGTGTTACATGTTGCACCTTGAACAAGAGCTTTACAGTCTAAAAAGAGTTGCAGGGAGTAAGTGCCCTTAGTAAACCTTCTAGTTCAGTAGCTTAGGGAGTTCCCTGCTTGCTTGTAAAGACCCGGGGGAAAAAAATCGATGCGGTAGGATCGAACGTTGGAAAATTAATATTTCTATTTAAATTATTTATCTGTCACCCGGTTAATTATTAATTACCCGGTCAAGTGTAAGGTATTATTTAACCGGTTAAGTATCATTTAACTTGTTAAGTGAACCATTCCATTTAACCGTTTAAACCAGTTAAGTGAACCGTATCAATTAACCGTTTACCAGGCAAAAGGAAACACGGTCAAAATGTGTTTTCACATACCCTAGCCATCATTTCATTATATAAGGAGAAGGGGATGCGTCATTCACATTATTTCCTTTGGATAGATGTCGGCTTCCTCCTTGCTCGGGTATTTTTCCTTTCTTCTTCTTCTTCGCAATTTGCATGCATGCATATTTATAATTGATAATAAGCTTGTTAATCATGGAACTAAAGTCTCTAATCAATAAAAAAAAAGAATTAAACTGAAAATAAAACTGGAAGTCGTCCATGATGAACAACCGGAGTTTGGGCATGGTGGGTGACCGTAGGCAAGGAAATTCAAGGCAACCCTCACACCCCCGACAACCCCTGGGCTGCTGGGTCGAAGGGATGACGTCGCAGTGCCCTTGGGTTCCTGTGGGCAGCGAAATTGCAGCTCTTATTGGGCGGAGTTGTAAGGGTGGCGGAAATAGGACATGACGGTGGGTGAGGAAATCCGGTCATCTAGGGCGGCAATTGGGTTGCAATCCGGTCGGTCAAAGTCTCTGAAGGGTCTAAGGTGCCAAGACGACCACCCAATTGAGGCGGTAAAGCTCGCAGACGGCGGACTCGGCAACGCGAGCGCGTTGCTAGGGGCGTCGGAAATTACTGAAATTGGGGCAAATCCATTGTCACTGCGACCGGAATGTGGCCGGAGGTGGTCAGGGAGGAACTGTCACGGTATAGCGGGGCTGGTCGGCATCGATTGACGACTATTGACAGCGGCCAGAGGCAAACGGAGCTCAGTCGATGACCGTGAATGGAATGATGACTTCGGACTACGATTGTGGGCAAAACACGATAGCAGTGGCAAAAGGTCCTGGTCGGGGTCGGAGTTGGTACGGAAGTGAGTTGATTGACGGGGGTGTCTTGCCGTCGACGAACAATCTGTTGAAAAACACCCTAATCACAGTCTGTTTTGGGAGAAAGAGAGAGTTGGGGAAGAAGAAGATGACTATTTCGTAAATACGGGTTGACTCGACACAGTTCGAGTTAAAAAATAATATCAACTCGTAATAAATCTTTAAAAATAATTAATTTAAGGGGATACGAGTTAAGTGGCTAAAATAATAAATTAATAAATTATTACACAAAAATATCATAATTAATAAAATTACGGTCATGATAAACGGTAAATAATTAATCAGCTTATTACAAACGATTAAATTAAATCGAAGGGTTATAAGGGATAAATAAAATAAAGACTTCACCTTTACCATATTAAATTAATATTTGGTAAATAAAATGATTATTTTAATAACTAATTAGCAAGGTAGAAAATGAGGTAATAAAATATAATCGTGTAGAAAATCACGAAATAATATAAATAAATAAGGAAGGGTGGAACCTTATTGAATTAAATAAATTACAGATTAATTAGGATAATAGAAATCAGTTAAAGAATATACCAATAATAGTAACTAATTATTAGTTATAAATTAATAATTATTTTATTAATTATTAAGTGAAGATTGTAATTGGGATAATTAATTTAAAATGTAAAGAATAACTTAAATGATTATATTACATGAATAATTAATTATATCACTGAAATTGTTGAAAGTTAAATAATTAATGATGTTCAACATGACACATTTCATATTGTTAAAAATTGATAGTTATATTAGTTATGTAGTTACAGGTATTTTCTACATGAATAAAATTATACTTGTGTATAATTTTATGTCCTCGTTCAGACTAGGATTGTTGATCACAGTCACGGGATTTCGTACAAGCTACCAGGTCCGTATAATTACTGAAATGTTATATATTCCCTTCTGACAGCCCTGGTCGTCCTAAGCCCAGATTCAACCACCATGCACCGTGTGCAACTTGTATCAAGAAATTGGCTCGGTCCGACACGGGGCCGCACTTTTAAATTTACTTGTAAGACAAATATAGAGTCTCTGACACGAGGCAGCACCCGCGAAATAGGGAGTCTTTATCACGAGGCAGCACCCACGAAATAGCGAGTCTCTGTCGTGCGACGGCAATCCAGAAATTAAAAACCTGCCCCCATGCCGAAAGGGGATGTTAGGCAGATGGCTCATTATGCACTTGTGATACCAAGAAGGTGAGCCAATGGCAAATATTGGTAACTAAACATGTCATAGGTCATGTAGTGTGTGTGCACGCATGCATGAGATTGTAGCGGGATGGGTGGCCACCCTCCCCGCATTATAAGAGCTCGGCATAGGCTCACTTCACTAAAAGACTTTTGAAATAAGAATAGGGAGTATATTTAGCTTGTTTCTTTAATTATATTGCTTAGTGGTTTTATTACTAACACGGAATTACCTCCGCAGGTGTGCAGGTTAAGGTATAGATTGAGAGCAAGGTTGGTGGATCTTTTACCAACCAAGGTTCTGAGAAAATGATAATGCATTGGACTTCCTTTTTATTTTATGTGAGTTATAAATATGGCTATGGGAAACGGTCCAAGACTGTAAGACGATTATTATTATGTATTGTTTAAAACATGGTTTACTTTGAATGAGTTATACTTGTGGTTTAATTTTTAATTAACAACTGGCCAGCTAGGCCCACACTATTGTGAAAAATGGCGGGTTGTTACATTGCTTGACCCATAGGCTGTAGAAATAACAACCCCAATATTGTTACATAAAATAGAACTCCATTAGAAAAAGAGCTATGACTACCATCAATATAAACATAATACATTGACAAAGAATGTACCCTGGGAGAAACGTACAACAAGCCAACATATAAGCGAGTATGATTATGATGACCATAAGGAGAGTATAATATGACAAGATATAGTTCTCATTTTCTATAATGAGAGGCGAGGACCCGTTGTATCGAAAAATTAACATTCCTAAACTTAATAGAATTCTGGCAGTACCATATAGTATCAAACAGTAACAAAGCATGAAGAAGAAAATGGGAATGCTCATCATTATGCTTTTGATCATAGCAAAAAACAGAGCGTATGATATCAGTTGGAGAGCTAATACGCCAAAGGGAGGTTTAGATTCCAAAGGCAGTAAACCAAATAGCATGTGTCAAAGTACAAGAATGAAAAAGATGTGACGTTGTTTCCACTCGCTAGAACAAAACACACATTCTAGACGTACCTGCAAATGATGTTGTTGGAAAACACGAGTAGTAGGAAGTAAGTTATGATAAACCTTCCAACCCAATAATTTTAGTTTTGGGGGTAAAGGAAGTTTCCACTAATTTGTCCAAATCCATTGAGAAGAAAATGAGAAGCATTTGGGATGAAACAATTTTGATAAATCTTCCTAACAGAAAAACTACCATCAGTAGTTGGAGTCCAATTGCAAACATCCAATTTATCAGAACTTGGATGCGGAAAGGGCACAAATCAAAGTAGCACATTGAGGGCTAAAGATTCTATAAATCCAATTAGTATCCCAACCAAATTGAGAGTGACTTTTCAAAGATTGAACAGTTAAGCTAGATGATGGAAAGTGTCCTTAAGACAAGGAATTCTATGAGTAGCACCAGGAACCTAAGGGTCAAGACCCATACGAATGCTATCACCATTATTAATTTTCCAAATAATAGAGTTTTGTAAATTTTTGAAACCAACCTCAATACCTCTCCAAGCTTCTGAAAATAGGGAATGAATAGATGGGGAAGCTTGTAAGGTATTCCACTAGCCTTTACCCTAGTCATATATAGCTCCTAAAGCTCGAGCAAGTAATAACTGAGGTTGTGAAATAATTATCCACGTTAAAAGTGTTAACATTGCTTCATTCATTAGTTGAAGAGGGTGGATACCTAAACCACCATACTCCACAGGCAGACAAACATTAGGTCATTTAGTTAAACAAAGTGATCTTTGTAATTTTTTTCTACGACCTCACCAAAATTGACATTGGTCACTAGTAACTTGGCTAAGAACAGTTTTAGGGATATAAAAAACACATAGCAAAAGTTAGCATAACATTAACGACTGACTTAAGTAAACATGTATGACCAGCTTGTGAAAGATGTAAAGTTTCCCACCCCCCAAAAATTTTATCATGAAACTTACGAAAAAGACCATGAAAAAAAAACTTTTTTTCTACCAAACTGTAGAGGAGACACCTAGATATTTAGAACCAGAGCCCATAACAGTCATACCAAGGAAATGTTGAAATCGAGCAAATTGACAAGAAGATAAAGAAGGAGAACCAAATTTTTGAAAGTTTATACATTGATCTGAATACGATTCAAAGATCTAGAAAATCTGGGTAATATGATGTAAAGTTTGAATATGAACCGGACAAAAAAGAAGTAAATCATTGGGAAAAAAGGTGTGTTATAAAAGAAGCACAAGTAGCAATTTTAAGACCCTTAACACATTGATTTATTTCAGCCTTTTGAACCAAAGCCTAAAGCCCTTCCATGCCAATCAAAAAAAGATACGGGGATAAAGGATCCCCCTCTCGTAAACCATTAGAAGCACAAAAGTGACCTATTTGGTGACCATTCAACAAAAGAGAATAAGAAAGACTTGGGCTGGTCTCGGCATTGGAACACGGTGGGGGAAAGAGTGTCCCGGTTGAAGGGATGGCAATAGTGTAGTGACGTGGTCGGTGGAAGAGTTGGTGTCTGGAGCATGACAAATTTTGGTGGCTTTGTCATGAAGGTCGGGTGTGAGATCCTTTAACTTAGTCCAATATCTAACACATATCGAGCTAAAATTCTATTTATAAATGGAAATGAATTATAGATCTTTAATTTCGGTTAACCATTTTAAAGAAATGACTTAGGCCCATTAGGCTTTACATTAAGTCGGATCGCTACAAATGATATCAGAGCAACCCCGTCTGTGTTAGATTGAGGGCTGGACTAGGAATGGGCCAAAAAGGTCGTGGTATGGGGCTAGCAACGAGCTAAGTGTTGGAATTTAAGGGACGAAATTTCCTAAGGTGGGTGAATTGTGAGATCCCTTAATTTGTCCCACATCTAATACTTAGTGGGCTAAGATCCTGTTTATAAATTTATAAGTGAAAATGGACTATAGATCTTTAACTTCAGTCAACCATTTTAAAGAAATAATTTAGGCCCGTTAAATCATACTTTGGGCAGGGTCATTACAAAGGCAGCTGGGATGGTGGGGGATGGCCTGGTGGTGTTGATTAGACTTATGTCAAGTTATCTGATGCATCCTAATGCATTATTCGGCTTGAAAATAATTTTATGATAAAATACATTAAAAAAATTTAACTCATTTCTCACTATTTTTTGGACGTTATCATTATATATTTTTGACGTTATCATCATCTACTCGGATATTCTTGACTCTCATTGCTCATAATGTATGATTAGCCTCGCCTAAACATGTGTGTTATAAAGCTGACTTTGACTCAAATCGACGGTTGAATCAACTGGTTTGCTAATGTAAAACTTGGACCCGAGTCACAAGTTTGGTTCATGAATGAACCAGGCATACAACTTGGGCCAAGAAAATGGATTAGACCGGTCGATTCAGTTGCCTGAACCAAGTAGCACACACTTTGACTAAAAGAGAATGAGGTGCACCAGGTGGGTCGCAGCGTGCGGTGCATCAGGCGCGTAAGTCGATCGGGAACCAGACTTGCGGACTCGGCAAGGTGAACGGACTCAGTCAAGCTTAGGCAGGCCCAATGTATTTGCTTGCATGGGCTTTGGCTCCGGGTCTGGGCGTGCATCAGACTCCAGCAAGCACCCAGATAGGTAAGTGTCACGGGGCTTCCCTTAGGGTAGAATTTTTTGCCTTAAAAGACACCACCTATTCCCCTCCTGGAAATACCAGCTAACCTTAAGTACGCAACGAAAACCAGTCATTCCAATCTTGAAAACAGCAACACCAACATATATTACCAGTGAATTGCTCGTCATACCCGAACTGCCTAGTGAGTCCAACAAGCTATCGGCTACCGGTAAACAGCAATCGACGCAACCAACACACGTAGCACGATACCGATAAATCACCAACACGAGTACCGCTATGCCAAAATAATACCTAGCACACCCGACACCACCGATACCACTACCCAACACACAGTATGTCGAGTTCTCGGAATTCCGACCAAGCAACCAAACCCGATGTCGACTATGGTCTATTATGGAACCTTGATTCTAACATTTATTCCAAACAACGAACAAAGGAATACACAATCAATCACACCGCTGACTACTTGCACGTTGTGGACATACAAACCCCACAACGTTGGTCTCCTATCCAACAAGAAGACTGTGAGAATTAAGAGAAACCCCTCTCACAAATAATCCTCACAACACAACCCCAAGTCTCTCCCCTGGATTGACTTGTTACATACAATTCACTCTATGAAAAACACTAAGGTTGCCGAACAAGTATTGTGTACCTCGATCCCTTGGATGATGACTGCTCCAAGCAATATGTAGAGTTCAGCCCTTTGACATGAAGGCCTGGCTGCAACAACTCCATTGTCTACCCTAGATCTCGGCAAGAGCTTCTCCAAGCAGCACTTCCACACAATCTCTCACTCATTCTCTCCATAACTTGAGTTTCTCCTCTCAAAGTGCAGAAAACCAATTGCCATCCTTTTTCCCTAAAGATGCCAGCAGATATATGTACATATCTGCCTGTGTTTATCTTGAAGTCTCCAAGACACTCCTTGGATCTGATTCATCTTTATCTCCAAGGATGTTGCCTTATCCAATTCATCATTGGATAGAAGATCCCGAATCTTGCCTAAGATCGTTATCTTCAAGTCAGCTACACCACTGGCCTCAGGCTCCACCCATGGCTCGACCAACTCCAGCAATCGAACACAAAAGTTCCAACCTCCCGGCGCTGTGGTAATTTCTGACCAGAATGTCGAAACTCGAGTACCGTTACTCATCGGTGCTCGCCATCGCACGGGACTGGGTATCGCTCAAAATACCACTATCTAGTTATCGATCATCCACAGAAGGATTGCTATCGGGTACCGGTCACCAACCCTAAGTACCGGTACGAGCTACCGATGGACGTACAATACCGCTCCATGTATCGGGATTGCGCTCGCTCGAACATGCTGACCGCTCTAAATACCGGTATGCGCTAGCACTGGCTCTCAGTACCACTACCGATTATCGCTACGCACTACCCGTACCTGCCCCAACCTAGTGCCGCTACATGTACCGATCATACCGAGACCCGGTACCGCTATTTGGCTCGGTACCGCTCGACATGCGCTCGGCACTGGTGGTCGATCACGCCTGGTCCTAGCTCGGTACACCTGATTGATCATGCACGACCCATGCTCGTGGCGCCTAGCCGATCATGCTCGGTCACCAGTGCTTGGCAATTACTACACCTGTCATGAGGCCTCTTGGTCCCGTCATGGCCCTATGCTCGGTACACCGTTACCGGTACATAGGCCGCATGGACTGCCGCTCCCAACAATCTCGTGCACCATGTTCAACACCTGCAACCTAACACAGATTAGTGTGGCCAATTGTTTTTACCACTGAGATGACTCCAACCACCCCTCTTGGACACGAGAACCCTAGGAACAACCACAAAATCCTAGTCTTGTCTCGTCCTATGGACTAGACTTGTAATAGTAGGGCACAGTGAGGGTTGTCAAGTGGAGGTACTTCGGTGATCAAATATGAAAATGGCAGTCTCTGTTTTCTTTGAAAATCATGGCGATAATTGTTATCGCTGCGACCTTGGCCGCGGATTCCGGCATTGGTGAGATTCTTCTGTGGTGGGGCTCAGTTCGGTTCTTCTCATCACGATGAGGCTAACACCTTGGACATAGTACTTCAGCTAGAGGTGGCGCTGATCGTCCAAAAAACGTCTGCAAAGATGACGACTTTCCTCCTTTGCTTTCTTCCACGAGAGTTTTTCGAGGCAATTTTTGGTGACAGCGAGGCTCTCTAGTGGCAAGGCACATATTGGATGGATAGCCAGCGTGGTGGACTACGCTTTGGGTACCATGATCCGGTTGAGGGTCGCCTTGGTTGGCCAAAAAACATGCCAAAAAGTGGCTAGAAAACCTGCAAAATAGAAGACTTTTAGCACTTTTCTTCATCGGCAGGCTTCGACCACAGATTTGGCCTGCACGAATTGGCTAAGAGGGTCTTTAGACGGTGGTTTCAACATCCCAATTTTTTTGTCTGACTGCAGGAAGTGCAATATTAATAATTTAAATATTATTAATTTTATTAGTATCATACAAATTTCATAAAATTTGATTTTAAAAGTAAAATTACGAAACAACCAACTAAAATTATATATATATATATATATATATATACATACATAATCAAATATAATGTATCAGAATATATAATGATACTATGTGTAGCCAAATAATTTAACGAAACATATAACGTGTCACAAACATGCTTATGTGCTTGAATCTAATCGATGATAGCATGTTTACATTATACATAAACATGTCCGCATCATATCCTAATAGATCATACAAATAAACACACGCGCATGGGTCAACACAATAAACCACAACCATTAAATCAAACTAAAACTCTAAGAACAACTTACATATGGATACATATAAGTGTTGGTGCATGGGCTAAAAAATATAAAACACCTATAAGTGTTGTGCATAGCAACACATAAAAGTGTTAGTAATAACTTAATATAAAAAATTTATACACTTTGAAGTACGGTTGATGTACATGTGTGTCAACATATAACCAACTTTAATAATAAATTTTGAAACCAACAACTATGTTAAAAAAACTCAGGTGTTTCACGCCTAGTTGGGGAGGATGTTTGGTGCGTGAAAACAAAAAGGTAAGTAATGAAATATTATAATAAATTACTTATAAATATATATATACACTCTATAATAACAAAGTACGAAAAAAATAAAAATTACAAAATCCTAAATAAAATAACCTTAATTATTTTCGAGGTTTTATAGTGGTGGCTCTAGCAAGGCTTTTCGGTGAGAATGAACGATAGCTAGGGTGGTGGGCTCTTCTTCTTCCTTCTCTTCTTCTCTCCCGTTCTGCTCCTAGCCTTGCTCCCGGAGTTCGGCTTCTAGCCCACCTTCTGGCTTTGCTTCTAGCTTTCCCTCCACATTCAAGAAATAGTAACAGGAATACTGGGTATTAATTGAGAAGAGAGACTTGGGGGAGGGGTTAGGGGATGTTTATCTTCGAGTAGGATAGGGATAGAAAGAGTTGGTTATTCATAGGAGAGTAATCTCCTCCTCTTGTTCGTGCAACTCCCATCCTCTTCCTCTTTTTTCTCTTAAAAAAATGGGCCATGGGACCCATGTAAAATCTTGTACGAATAATAAATAATATATAAATAAATATTAAATAATAAATTTAATTCAAAGAATATAATTATTAAATTTATCAATATTTTAAAATTTATAATTTAGATAGAATTATCATTCTCTGTAGGCATGAGTCATTTTTTCAAGAGTGGTTAACCAAGCTAAATATTTATCACTCATTCTCATTTATAAATAAGATTTTACCTTAGTAAATATTAGATATGAAACTTAATTAAGTGATATCACAATCCACCCACCTCAAAAAATTTTATCTCCGAAATTTTTATATTTGACCTCATTGCTAGCTTCAACTCACGACTTTCTTTGTCATATGATCAACAATCTAGCCAATGTTCATAATCCAAATACGAAACCAAAAGATTCTGATATCATCTATAACGACCCGCCGAAAGCGCATATGATCTTATCGAATAGATATTAAATGTTAGATTAAGTGAAAGATCTCACAATAAAACTTTGATAATGATAGTAATAATAATAACAATATATTAAAAAACAAATTTACTTGAAATTGTATAATTATAAATATATTAAAATTTATAAATATTATTATAATTTTTAATTTAGGTAAAATTATACTTTAATAATTTTCTAATAAAATAATAATATGAATAATTTTAAATTAAACAAATATTGATGAACTCATTAAACTATTGAAAAGCTGATATTTTAAAATTTCTCATTTGGGTAGAATTAAACTCAAACACTTTTTTAATTGAATAATAATTATTATTATTATAAATTAAATAAATATTAATAAACTTATAAAATTATTTAGGGTCAAAATTAACCACAATGCAAACACAACAAAGCTGGAAACAAAATGAGTGAACAAAAAAATTCATGAGCTTTTTTGGATGTAGAGGGATGGATTTGAGCTTTAAAAAAAAAAAAAGTCTCCACTCACTGTTGTGAAAATCGGCTGAGTCGGATTGGACTCGGCCGATTTCGGGGCCGAATCGGTCGGCCCCGAATCGGCATCGGAATCGGGTAAATTACTGAAATACCCTTGGTTTTATAATAAATAAATTATTTATACAGGGGTAAAATGGGAATTAAAAGATGATAATGACCAAAATACTCTTTCGCCTCC
>JAVDBV010048873.1:0-14582 GCA_032619315.1 Piper longum | reverse complement strand
GGTGAACTCCGCGGAAGATCCGGTGAATTCCAGCGAATTCCAAAAATTCCAATTTTCCGGCGGTTTTCTGGCTACTTTCCGCCAGTTTTCCGGCGACAATCGCTCGTGGTGTCTACTGGTCGGATCGGGGCCGTATAGGGTACCATTGGAACCGTTTCGATGAGCCCGACGTGTCTGTGGTGTCAACGCGGCCGACGGAAGTGGGGGCTTGCCGAAAAATGCTGAAAACAGAGCGGCGGCGTTGGGTGGCTAAATCCGGCCGGCCAGGCGGCGATCGGCGGCGCTGTGGTCAGGGAAGATCGCTAGGTGGTCGGTGGCGCCGAGGCAACCACTAGACGGCGACGGTGACGGTTGCCAGCGTCGGAATCGGCAATGCGACAACAACCCCGCTCCGCCCTAGCCGCAGCGATCCAGCGTCGCGGCAGCCGGACGGTGGCCACGGTTGGTCGGGGCAGCACGGCGACCTTGCGCCGGCACTGAGCGGCGACGAGCGGCAGCCGGGCGGCGCTAGGCGGTGGCGGCGGCGGCGCATGGGGGGTGGGTAGGGTTTGGAAAAAGGGGGAAACCGTCGGGTGGGAAAAAAATCTCTCAATGGCATTCTTGTAAATAAAACTTGACTCGATTCCGTCTCGAGTCAAAATAATTATTTACTCGCAATAAATTCTAAAAAAATCTAGAAAAATCGGGAAAAATCCCATAAAATAAAACAAAATACATAGCATCCAAATTACATGCTCTATAACTAATAACCCACCCAAATTACCCCATAACGTGTCCTAACGCGACAAACGGCCTAAAACTATTTCTACGGCCGCAAAATAAAGAAATCTAAAATCATCGACTGTATGATCTCATGCATTCTGATAACTCATTCTCTGCTCATTCATCTCATTATCATCACATCCTCACTACACATTACCCTCACAGCTCATACACGTGACCGGCATCGGTTCAGTACACATGTTCTGAAATATACTCAACTCAAACCGACGGCTGAACCGATCGGCTAATGACTATAAAACCGTGACTCGAATCACGGGTTTTATATGCACTACCACTGACTGAGTGTGCACTACCACCGTCCATGAATTGCTCATCCGCCTACCGAGTAGATTAGTTAGAGCTTAATAGGGTCAAGTGGAGGAATAAGATATAGTTGTAGTGGCATTAGTAGAACAGAGGAGAGTTCAGAAAGTTGAGGTTATTTTGAGGAGATGATGTAGGGTTTGACTTCTCGGTTCTCTTGTAATTATTGTCTTGACTCGGCACCATTGGGTCACATGGATATTGTAAGAAAAGCCAATCAAACATAATTAGTGACAGTCTTATAGGAATGCACGTGGGCAGAGCCAGAACATGATAGTATGACCCCCATATGGGATAGTCATAATGATCAGATGGTTCAGATAACACAATAGTGCATCCATGGACCCACAACTAGCATATACATATCAAATGATTAGTAGATGGACATACACGCAGTTTAGCCCATTCAGCTAGCAGCCAACCAATGCGATGAGTTAGACTCGTATTAGATTATGGGGCATAGATAGAGGTTTCAGCGAGGGAGTGTCCTCTAGGGAAATAGTGGTTCCCTTATGTTTTGCCAGCATGATTAGGTCCGTACCTTGAGACATAGGATTGAACCTTGCCCTAAGTGTAGAAGTACCTTCATGGTACTGATTAGGATTTACAGTGCAGGTCGATATTGACGGATCGATGTTATGATGACAGATCTCACCCCAGCTTGAGAACGATGCAGATAAGGATTTCAGAGAGAACAGACCATGCTGATCAGATGGAGCGATACCAATGTATGCTCATCTTGATTGATAGCCTTACTTGAGAGTCTACCACAGCGGTAGTAGTTATGTGAGTCAAGATTAGTACTACAAATCGGTACGGGACGGTAGGTCACACACCACTGAAGAGCTGACGAGACACGCGTTGAACCTCACAATGAGTCCCCGTAGACTTGAGGGGAGACAGTAGTTCTTTGGGTCGTTTGAACCCCGTGCGTGATTATTATGGTATCGAGAAATACATGCCTACTTTTAGCTGATTGAACTAGAGCCATGTATGAGCCATTTCTGAGATACGTCATTGATTGACTGTTCCGCAGCCTGATCACCTTTAGCATAATAAATCATGGTGAACTTAGAGATAAGTCCTCAGACCTACCAATATTTTAGCCACCCAGTACGCTACATAGGGGTTTCAGCTCCCCTACCACTTGTATGATACCTCGACTTCGCCACAGATCAGAGTGACACACCTATATAGCAGAATTTTCTAACTTAGTGGATTTTCCCGTTTACCTGGAGCCAGATATCACATGTGAGGATGAGATACCACCTAGTAAGAATTCTTAGAGCAGTGTGACTAGATTTTCACAAGACTTGGTTTCTTTTCCCTATAACCCAGAGATATCAGACATGGTAGAGAGTTTCACGTGAGTATTTCCACTCACCCCTTTAGATATATCTCTTATGCTATTAGTTACCTAGATGATTAAGATGAGTATACGTTGGCCAGAGCACATGCCACAGAGCGGATGCAGACGCTACAACCCATGCAGAGTATGTTATCATACTCCTTGAGACACGCTATATATGTATAGGTGTTCTCACCCCCGGTTGACAGAGAGAGCTTCGTTTATAAATAGTTAGTGGTTGCATAGGTAGTCACGAGAGCCATAGTATACAATAGAGTCATAACAACCGTCCTTGTTCTCTTATAGAACAGAGTGAGATACTTGACTTTGGACCGAGTCAACTAGGATCCAGTGAGCGGTCGAGTTCCTTATACAGGGACACCTGAGAGTTGGACCTAGATTGACGATAGTGAGCTGCACAGCTCATTAGGTTATACATGTACTTTAGCAGGAGACTCATAGCAGAGCTTAGTATGACTGTAAGACATAGAATAGAGTTCTTGCGAGTACATGTAGGTGACTTTTCACAAATGAGGATTAGAGAGACATGGGTAGATGCTAGCAGGTAGGTCTTACCCTCGGCATAGCCTAGATTAGAACCTTGTGATACTCTAGAGTATCTGTTTGACCAACCCAGTAGGCCCTTGGGGGTGATTTAGATTTTTCCACTGAGTTAGCAGTAGTAGGGATAAGAACAAAACAGAATGATGATAGTGATGTCAGAACAAGCACAAATAGATTAGAGTGCGCAGAGGAAGCATGGTGGGCCCATAACCTATAGGTCCCAGGATCAGAACAGGAAGGATTGATGATGCTAATGTCAGAGCTGACACATATAGATTTGAATTAGAAAATTAGAAGTTTGATTGCATCACAAGCAGAACCCGCCATGTTAGCCCAACTACCGTCAGGGATGATGTACAAGACTAGTGAAGAGTAGAGGATACAATTGACGTGTATCCAGTTTCCAGTTATAGTAGAACCTCCTTGTGTTGAAATTTGGAGGATGAAATTTTTGTAAAGGGGGGAGATTGTAAAACCCATGATCCGAATTAGGGTTTTATTTTTAGAACTAGTCGGTCCGACTGTCATTTTCGAGTTGAGTATGTTTCAAAACACGCGTACTGAGCAGATGCCAGTTGCGTGTATGAGCTATGAGGGTCATGCGTATCCAAGTATATGATGATAACGTCATGAATACAGTAAAAAAGTGAGTTATCAAAATATATGAGAGTATGCAGTACCGTTTTTTTTATCATGCAATTTGATCGTAGAATTAGTTTTAGGTCATTTACCGCGTTAGGACGCGTTACGGGCAGCTTCAGGGTGAGTTATAGTAGTTTAGACTGTGTGAAGGTAGTTTTTGATATATGTTTATATGCTTGTACGTATGCTATGTTGACAGGGTAGCCCCTAATTATATTTTTAGGGGAGACTCTGTCCATTTAATTTGGAATATTTATTTATTTTATTTAAATTATTGATTTTGTATGAATTAATTGTTAAGTCATCCATGTAATATCATACTAGGGTTAATGAATTCATACATGTATGACAAGTTGTATCTTCATCTTAAGACGCCGAGATTAGATCCGTACAAGTTGGGTTCGGGTTAGCCGATCTAACCGAGGCTGTAACATGCGGATTCGATTTACAAGCGTGAACCGGATTTGGGGTGTTACAGAGCCGATTTCAACCATACATATTTAAAATGAGTCGAGTTCGAATACAAGCTAAGCTAAGCTCCCTCTCTTGTTGAGCATCCCTAACACCAAGTATCAATCATAACACACTCGTTAGGCATCTTCATTATTGACCGTTAATTAATTAACCAGCTTCCGTAGAAAGCTCAAAAACTAAAGGGAGACGATCATTCACTACAATATACTAAATATTATATGGCCGATGGCCGCACAAATCCACGGCCGCTTACCGCCGTGGTCTCAAACTGCAACGGTTGCGGCGCTACTTCAATTAAGAACAAGTTCCACTCTTCCTTGCACAGAGACAGGTAGTGGTCTAGCGAGTGCACAGCGGGGACGGTGTCAAGGATGTAATCAAGGCTGTCGGCAACCTCCGCCATTGCGGCCGCGTCGGAGCTGACAAGGAAGGCGTCGGCACCGAGGTGGTCGAGCGCCTACGCCATTTTCCGGGCGGAGGAGCTGCTCACCGTTACATGGTGTCAGCATACATCCTGACACCCCTGCGCACAGCAGCGGCGCCGCCTGCTCTGCAGGCAGCATCTTCGGTGTGGCTACCACGAACCTGCAGGATCCATGTACCAATGACAATTTCTGCGTTACTCTTTTAAGAATTTCTTCATACCCTTTACAATCGTCATACTAAATCAGTTAATCATTTTTTTACGAAGTAACAATATCTTACCTATGATGAACATGGCGGAGGGGAAGCCGCCCTGAGTAAGCCGACCGTCCTTGTGCACGCCATTGTAAGGGAGGATTCTCTTGCTACAGTATTTTTCAAGGTCTGATTGGCAACGCGAGCAGGTGCCACAGGAGCTCACTATACCACGCACACCGACAAGTTCTCCGATTCCGAATTTCGTCACCTCCGACCCCAATTCAACAACTTCCCCGACTACTTCAAAGTGGGTTATTAGTATACTTTTTAACGTGCAAAACGGATTCTTTTGGTAGCTCCTATTTTACCTTTTGCATTCTCAATTTTAAATAGTATTTTTAAAGAAAAATATTATAAATAGTTACATTTTGAAGTTTTTTATTTAAAAAATAGTCAAATTTATAAAATTATATTAGAAATAACTATTTTTAAAATTTTTATATTAATTATGACTAAATTCTATCATTTTTTTAATAATGAAAAAAATAATTTTAAAATTTTTATATTAATTTATTACTAAATTCTATCATTTTTCAAATAATAAAAAAATACCTGCAAAATTTATTTTTATTAATACCAAACTATATAATAGATAAAAGTATAAATTTTTATTAATTTTTATATATAGTAAAAAATTAATTGATAAATATTGAATAGAATATAAAACAAATTTATTGATTAGCTAAAAAAGAAAAAAAATATTTTTAGTGAATTTTGGATAATTTAAAAAAAAATAAATACATATTTTTAGATAATTGAAATGTACATTTGAAATCGTCAAATTTTATTAAAAATAAAAGTTTTTTGTTTTATCGGATATATTTTTATTATTAATATTTTTTTAAAAAAAAATAAGGTACCATTCATTATATAAAATATAAAAAAAATGTTTGAAAAAATTTAAAGATAGATTAAAGGTATTTATGTCTTAAATAAATATTATAAATTTTGAAATAAAAGTTTGAATATAAATTTAAAATTTTAGCTATATGCAGTGAAAAATATTAAAAATTGGTTTGTTATGAAAAGTGATAAATGGTCCCCTCCCCCGCCCTGGTTCGAAGGTGTTTCCGTCATTTCAACTGGACCAACGTGATTCACGGCCACAAGTCCCCGACGACAAGATACGTTGTCCCTCTCCCGTATCCCTCGCAAACCCCTCGCTGATGTGGCGGCTCATACAACCAATCATCATCACTCTTGTCTAATGTAGCTATCAGGACGTCTCTTATTGGGGAGGACGTTTGGAGAGACGTATAACACCACGACAAGGTCCACAGCCCTTAGTAGTCGATGCGATGAGCTCACAGTGTGGATCATACATACAACCACACGCCCCAACCTCTTCCAAGTTCAAAACCCCGCACCACCCCCTCGCCGGATCCTCACCGGCGCTGGAGATATGGACTGTCTCCCTCATGCTCTCGGGAGCACCGGCCTCCTAATGCTCTCAGCCCGCTCCCAGGTCCGTCGCTTGGTCGCCTCTCCTTCCCCCCTCCTCTCCCGATCCCTCCACCGCCGCCCCCTCCGATCCCAAGTCCGCGCGGCCCACGGAGACCACCACCAGCACCACGCCGATGACCACCACCATCATCACCGTGAAGGCCACCACCATCGGCACCAGGGTTTGGCGGGATTGACTCCGGCGCAGGAAGCGGTGATCCGCTTCGCGAGGGCGACTCGGTGGGCACAGCTGGCGGGGTTTCTGCGCGAGAACCTGCGGCTCTGCTGCTGCTCCATGGGCCTGCTTCTCGGCGCGGCGGTTTGCCCCCATTTGCTTCCTCGGACGGCCGTGATGCCGGCACAGCGCTTGCTCCTCCTCGTCGCCTTCCCGCTAGTAGGGGTATGTTTCGTTCTGACACCTAATAGCTGTGATTATTTATGTTTTGTAAGGATTGAACCTTTTCTGGGGGTTGAAATTTGATTGGAAGCAGGCTTCATCATTTATCACCTGGACCACAACCCTAGATTAAGCTTTTCTAAAGACAAGCGAAAATATGTTGAATATAATAAAGAAGGATACTTCGATTTTTTCCAGGTTTCATCAGCACTTGATGCTGTTTTGGATGTCGCCGGCGGGAAGATAAATATACATGTCCTCATGGCTCTGGCAGCATTTGCGTCTGTGTTAATGGGGAACTCTCTCGAAGGAGGCTTACTTCTAGCTATGTTTAATCTAGCCCATATAGGTAAGTTTTAAAATGGCTTGTTGCTTACATTGGTCATTGGTAATTTGGACTTGCCGACCAGAGAGAAGATAAGTATACTTCTCCATGTCTGGATAAAGAGAAGAAAAATCGTCAATCCAGCTCATTACTGCCCCCATGAATTTCTAGTTTTGAGCTGTGACTTACTATTTTTCTTATGTTATGATTTGCAAATTTGGAAGGCCATCGTTTATTCGAGATGTCTTCAATGTCTCTGAGAGATGAGTGCTCCCTTGGAAAATTTCCAAAATTAATCATTATCTTCCCTTTTTTTCTTTGATTTCTTTATGTCCTCTTACCAATATAAAAGTATATTTTTTCAAGTAACACTTGCGTTTGTTGTCTTTGCAGCTGAAGAGTACTTTACGACCAGGTCAATGGGTGCTGTGAAGGACTTAAAAGAGAATAATCCAGACTTTGCTCTTGTTCTTGAAGCAGATGATGACAGGGCAGATTTCTCTTCTCTGTCCCACAAAAAAGTCCCTGTGCATGATTTGCTTCCGGGTTATTACATCTTGGTCAAAGCTGGTGAGGTTTGTGCCTGTGAACTTCGTTTTTCTTGATAAGTTTTATTATATATTAGAGGCCACATTGTTAGTTTCCAATGGACAGACTGCTATTTGTTTTAACCATATGTCAAAAAATCAGATTTTAGCCGCTCAGCCATCCTGTTTTGGTCTTGGCATTTTTTTAAAAAAAAATTTTAACTTGTGTGTTTTTATTTGTTGTATTTAGGCTATACCCGTTGATGGAGAAGTATATCAAGGTAGATCCACTGTTACAATCGAACATCTAACTGGGGAAGCAAAACCACTTGAAAGAAAAGTAGGAGATGCAGTTCCTGGTGGAGCTAGGAACTTGGATGGCATGCTTATTATTGAAGTATGCTGGCTTTTATTCCTAAAGATGGCAGTGCTTGCGTAGTTTGTTCATAATTTAGTATTCTCTTATTGCCAAAGAAGGCTTTGCTCACTTGTTTCTTTCATAATTTATCAAGGCAACTAAAACATGGAAGGAATCCACCTTAAGCAAGATTGTCCAATTGACTGAAGAAGCTCAACAAAACAAGCCGAAGCTGCAGAGGTGGCTAGATGAATTTGGAGAGTACTATAGTCAGGCTGTTGTTGTTGCATCTTTAATGGTTGCAATCCTTGGTCCAATATTTTTTAAATGGCCCTTCATTGGAACATCAGGTACTTGCGTGGAAATCATGTTGGAGACATCTTATTATGTCTCTTTGAGGAGTTGTAATTTATTATTTTGTTGAAAAAAGTGTCAATTCATTGACTTATTAAATAATTAGCATAGCTGTAGTTGTTATTACCCTTTGCGTATATGAAGCTCAATGATTGATATGGATAATAAGCATATGTGATCATTTTTATATCTTCATCCTCCCAAAATCTGGTTATAATTGAGGTGCAAAAGCTTGTAGCTTGCAGAGGGTCAGTTTACCGGGCACTGGGACTCATGGTGGCTGCTTCACCATGTGCATTAGCTGCTGCTCCGTTGGCTTATGTTACTGCAATAAGTGCTTGTGCTAGTAAGGTAAAACTGTCACACTTTCCTGCTTAAGTATTTTGATTAGATTTAGTTAGGTCCCACAAGCTATTGTTGTATGTTATGATGACGTGTTTTTCGAAGATCTATATATTGTTATTTGATGCTATGTTGAGTTCATACAATTAATTTACGTATATCTGATAATTACATCTCTACTTATCTCACTGAAGTGACAATTTAAATTCTGTTCTACTCGTTTCAGGGAATACTGCTTAAGGGTGGACAAGTGTTAGATGCTCTGTCGTCTTGTCAAACCATTGCTTTTGATAAAACTGGGACACTGACAACTGGCGAGCTCATGTGTAAGGCAATTGAACCCATCATTGGACATGCAGTGGGACCTGAAAGAAGTCTAGCTTTGTGTTGTGTTCCTAGCTGTGAGAAAGAAGCCTTGGCAGTAGCTGCAGCAATGGAAAAGGGAACTACTCACCCAATTGGAAGGTACTTCAACTTAAGATATTTGTAAAAGGGAACTACTCGCCCTGGGTTCTTGCCATTTATTTGGATTTTGTTCATAGCTCAATGTTTTGGCTTTGGAGTTTTTCACACGTCTGTAAGCAATAGTTACTCTTTTAGAATCATTAACTGGATATCTCGGCTTTGAAATTTTGTCCTTGTGTTTGCTGTTAGTAGTTGACTTCTATGGACTTGGAATGATGTTGTAATCGTTGGACATTGAACATATCAGAATGGTGTAGGCTTTAATGTGAATTGACTACATATATCTGTTGTTTGAATGTCATCTATTACACATATATGTTGTTTGAATGCATCTACTCGACTTAATTCTCTCTGAGACTCTGACCTTATCTTATGCTTCCAAGCATCCAGAGCTGTTGTGGATCATAGTCTGGGAAAGAATCTACCAATTGTCTCCGTTGAAAGCTTTGAATCCCTTCCTGGTAGAGGCCTTCTTGCAACCTTGACTTGTGTGAAGGTAATGTTTTTCCATATTTTTTATGTATTGCTGAGTTACTTCTTTTAAAAGTTTTTCTGACTTATCAAAGAGGATTCATGCAGAGTTGATTGCATTCAAGTAGATTTTCTATTTCCAAAGAAGAAAAAAAAAAGGATACTGCTGTTGACAGGCAAGATCTTTTTTAATGCTTTTCGTTGTGTATTCTGCAGTCAGGAAGTGATGATAGTGAACTGCTTGAAGCTTCTCTTGGTTCTGTGGAGTATGTTGCTTCTCTATGTAAATCTGAAACAGAATCAGAGCAGATAAAAGAGGCTGTTAGCACATCTTCATTTGGAAAAGATTTTGTACATGCTGCTTTATCAGTCAATAAGAAGGTTGGGATTCTAAATGACTTATAGAATCTAATCTCTCATCCGTCATATAATGACACTTTAAAATTTGTTATTTTTAGGTTACACTCTTCCATTTTGAAGATAAGCCTCGACCCGGTGTTTCTGTTGTTATATCAACTTTAAAAGAGAAGGCAAAGATGCGGGTATTGATGCTGACTGGAGACCATGAATCAAGTGCTCATAGAGTCGCCAGGTCGGTCGGGATTGATGAAGTCCACCACAGTTTGAAGCCTGAGGATAAGCTCAACCAAGTGAAGAAAATATCAAGGGACACAGGTAATATGTTCAGCAATAGGAATTTTGTGTAGTTGATATGATGGTGTATGTAAAACTTTTACTGCCCAAGCTCCCCTTGAGTCCAGTATACAATTCTTTGTCTGTGAACAGGTGGGGGTCTGATAATGGTAGGTGACGGTATAAATGATGCTCCAGCTTTAGCTGCTGCCACTGTGGGAGTTGTCCTTGCTCGGCGTGCCAGTGCCACTGCCATAGCAGTGGCAGATGTGCTCTTATTGCAAGATAATATTTCCAGCGTGCCATATTGCATTGCCAAAGCTCGGCAAACAGTATCACTGGTAAGAATATACCATCCATCATGAAAAAGTTGATTTTGTTGTAAAAGAATGACAGTGCCATCCCAACCTATAATATAGGTCCCTGCAACATCTAGCATGCAGATTGCAAAATAACTGTTATAATTAGTGAAGTGATAATTAAACTAGTCTGAGTGTATCTGAGGGTATATTTGTGGGGCATCTATAAGCCCACTCAGATCTGAAGTAATGAGATTTAGTTGTCATCACCACCTTATTTAGGCTGCATGTGTTTTCTTAATCGGATGCTCCAAGGTGACTGGGCTGCATAGGCTTTTGTGGATCATATGATTTATATCATCAATTTAGCTCCTGAGACTGAGATTTGACTATGTTACATTGTCATGATGTGGTGTCATCTCCTAGCGATACGAGTTTTTTCTTAACTATCAGGTATTATTGTAACACCTTGTATGCTCTCTTTCAGGTCAAACAAAGCGTGGTATTAGCTTTAACCTGCATTATTTTTGCATCTCTACCTTCCGTACTGGGATTTCTGCCACTATGGTTAACGGTAAGCTTTCTCATATGGTTGTTCTCATAGTCTTTTTAGGAGTATTTAAGCTGTTTAAAGCGTGCAGAAGTTTGAAGTGTTTACCTTTGGGGTCTGTTTGGATTGTGAAAGAGAGACAGACAATAAGAGTGAGAAAAGTACGCTTATATTATTTGTTTACTAAACTATTTTTACTCAAACAATGTGAAGAAATACGAGAAAAAGTGAGAATGATGCTACACAAGTTTCTTTTTCTTTCCCACATGAATTATCTTTCTCAACCCCACAAACCAATCAGATCCTTGGGGCTCATTTTAGCTTATTTTCTCTGAAGCACTACTTAGAGTAGGGTGTCAATATCATAGTTGTGTTGAGCACAAGACAGCATTTTATTTCTCTCGTGTTATATTTTTCTTCATTCTTATGTACTTTTTGCGTAAAAACACCTCAAAAAAATTTCTTATATCACTTTTATTTTTTTTTTTTGAAGTTTCTAGAGGAGATTGAATTTTTAGATATAGAAAGTTTTTTTGCAAGGCGAGAGCGGAAGAAAACTTCATTGAAAAAAAGAAATGATTTGAAACCTCTAACTTGTGTGGTGTAAGTGAGGTTCGGTAGCTGCACGATGCTTTGTATCTGATGGGCTCTTAATCTGCAGGTTCTCTTACATGAAGGTGGGACACTTATTGTTTGCTTGAACTCTGTTCGCGCTTTAAATGACCCGACATGGTCATGGAGACAAGACCTCCAAAATATGGCCAGTGGACTCAGACTGATACTAACATCTTTTATTCGCAAGTTTCCCCCTTCAAGCACCATCCAAGCAGCAACCTTGTAAATCTCACGTAATTAGTTCAATATAAAAGTTATTAGTATCGTATTCCTAGTGTTCACACCACCATATCAGTCTTGCACCGGGTTCTATAATTGCGCTCTTCATTCTAGTACGTGGCAAAAATTGCCCTTGTCTTTCGTGTTGCCATGTTCTTGCATTCTTTGTAGTATTCAATTTCTTTTGTGATAGAGGAAGGGAATGGTCTACAAGTCTTCTCTGGCCAAGAAGACGGCTCTTGATGTTTTATGTGTAGGCCACCGCCAGCGCTGAAAATTATTTTTGTGTGACAATGTATACATCACTTGACGATGTGCATTTATTTTCCGAGCACAAATCTTGTGAATAATGCGCAAGTCGACAGCTGTACTGGGTACGGGCGTGAGGATGTGATCGTAGGGTTTTATTTCATAGCTAATCATTCACGTCCAAGACTCGATACTAAATCACCAATGATCAACCATTTGGGTAGAAGGATTAGAAATAGTCCAGCTTTTCCCCTTCATTAGATAATCATACATTCATCGCCTTCAGAGGCTAGCTGGAAAAGCCACACAAAGTTTTCTTCCAAGGCAGACTGATCACTAACGTACGGTGACGTATTTGACAGTGCCGAATGGCGATTAAAAATTAAGAATTACTTACAATGAATGTTTTGTCGTGAGAAAATGTATTCCTTCACTTTGCCTACTTTTTGTGAGTTAAGGGAGGGTAAAACTTGTGCAAGAATAAATTTTGTTATTAGCAAAATATTCACAAGTAGTCCCCAGAAAAACATGTTCCAATAACAGCCGAGAAGTTGGGCACGAGGCTATTTTCTCAGCTCCTTTCCTGTACTCAAAAAACCAATCTTTTTTTGGGTTTACTGCCTAGGAAGTGGGAATAGAGAAGAGCTTTTTTTTTTTTTTTGGGAGAAGTAAAATAAAAGATCTTTAATGCCCGGCCAGCGCGAGCGCACGAAAGAATAAGATGCATGGCTGATAGCATTTTCCCGTTGATTCCCGCCGAACGAGCTAACCGGTAAGCACTGTCCACAGTTCCAGGATCTAACAAGTAACAACTTCTCGGAGAAGAACAGAATACTTTGTGCGTGAGGTTGTGTGTGAGGCCAGTTGTAACTTACCATACCACTTGAATGATTAGTTGTCAGTTACAACTGACCATTTGAAACTTCAAAGCTGTTAGCCATTACAACTGGGAACTACTTCCAGCGAATCTTCCATTTTACTCGCCCAAAAATCCCATTCCTCTACTCAAACAATCCGTTACCAACTTTCAGGCTTGAATCAATTCAACCAACAAACATCCAACTTCACCAAATCACAATTTTACAACCCAAACTATCTTCTGTTCGGGCCTGATAAGCCAAGAAAGAAACAGTATCCAATCCTCTTGCATGCTCATTAAATTATTCTTAACAATTAGATTGTCAACTAAAAAACATGAATTATTAATTCAGAAAAAAAGTTCTTGCTTTCTCTTCTTGGATGACCTTAAAAACTAAAATTTATAAAAGCTATAAACTAAATATGAGGACAGAGAAAAGCATGCTTGCTTTCGCACTCTTCTTCATCTCGACAACTCTATAATCTAATTCACCTTCCTCAGAAAACTCGATAGAGCAAGACTTCAAGAAGCCTGCTGCAGACCCCCATGGAGACGCCCAACGGCTTTTCGCCTTTTCTGCACGCAAATTTACTTCCCTCACTCCGTGTCCCTGAGGAGTAACCAGCTCCGTCAACGAACAAGTCCCCATTACTCGATCTTGCTTATTCCACTCCGCTTCACCACCGTGTTCCCCTAGGCTTCGGCTTGGAAGCAGAGCCTGCTCTGCTCCAAACCCGTCATATAACTCCTCACCTCCTTCCGCACCATCTCCTGCACCATCGCCAAAAACCCTGGGCTGTATGATTGTTTCTGCCCTTCTTCCTGCGCCGGCGCTTTGAACGAACACTGATCGACGTATGGAACTACCGCCGGCTGCTCGCCTGTCGCCATCGTCGGTGGGGATGACTGCGGTACAAGCTCGGAATCCGTCCCTGGCGGGATCTGTCCATGGTTGAAGACTTCGCAAGCGTTCACCCCTGGAAGAGACAGGGTCAAGGAAGTGACTACCGCCGGTGGTGATAAGACGGTGCCAGCACGAGCCACCGGCCGATAGACGGCGCCCGGGAAAACCTCTGAAGTTGCGCCGGATTGGCTAAGCTCCGAGCCGGACGAACTCTCGACCGAGAGCACCGCCCGCTTCGATGGCGGCTGGTCTGCCCCCGGCGCCGGCTCCGCAGCGGCGCACTTCCTCTTGAGCGTGGAGTTCCAATGGTTCTTGACGGCGTTATCAGTCCGGCCGCAGAGCAAGCGAGCGATGGTGGCCCACTTATTGCCGAACTTGGCATGTGCCCGTACAATTGCGTCGTCCTCTTCGGGGGAGAAGGGGCGGTGCTTCACCTGCGGCGACAACTGGTTGCACCACCGGAGGCGGCACGACTTGCCAGACCTTCCCGGGATGGACCTGCTGATCAAGGACCAGTCCCTGGCACCGTGCTGTTCCACCAGCCGCTGCAAGGTCTCGTCCTCGTAGGGGCTCCACGGCCCTTTCGTCCTTTCCAACCCCGCCCTCGTATTCATGATCTTCCTCTTCTTTCTTCCTTCACCAGGTCATTGCGACAAATTTTTCCTTACTTCTAAAGGCGGCTATATATATATATATATATAATATGTATATATATGTATGTGTATATATATATATATATATATATATATATATATGTGTGTGCCCGCGCTGTATATA
>JAVDBV010048872.1:0-14952 GCA_032619315.1 Piper longum | reverse complement strand
GGTGAGCGAGGCGGTGGGTTGACCAGCAAGTCATCCGCCTTGAGAATAGCTTGTTCCCGAAATTGCCCTTTCTGGATTTATTTTTCTTTTTCTTTTTTTTACCGGGATAATATTTTTTTTATATAAGAACCACAATGACTAAATATATCATAAATTATTTTAAAGGTAAAATATAGTCTCCTACTTTGATATACATAATATGGAAACATTTTTTTTATAAAATACAAGCATTTAGGTGCTAATGAGAAGTCAAAATTATAAGGGTAGGCATAAATGAAAATCGGCTATAATCTCCTGGATCGAGGCATAAAAAAAAAAGATAAATTTTTAGTCGTTTTTTTTTTTGTCTAATAAAGAGTAGGTTTTGGTGGGAGGACAATAAATGTTACACATATTTGAATTCAATGTAATTATTTTTTTTACACTTTAATATATATTTGATATATTTTTTACGTGTATTTAGTGATGTCTATTATTTTCTTATCATTAATAGGATTACTTCGATCTATATTATTGATCGAGTATTATATACTAATTGCTTTAAATATAATTTGACTCTATCATTACATTTCCACTCAGATTCTTACCTGAATCGAAATTGAGATGTCAAATCGTTAATTTATGACAATTGGCTTAAAAAGTTGATACATTTCATTTGAATATTGTAAAGTAAATATTTTCATAAATAATTAGAAGCAGTATTTTGTTAATATTATTCACTCATTGTTATTGTATCGCTAGTCCCAAGCGCAAACAATGGAAGAGAATTGACATTAAGAAGGATATCAACCCATCTAAAATTTTGCAATTTATAATTGAATAAATCCTAGTTTGAAATTCATACCACTAACACCCTTTGGGTTTAAAGTGAGAAGATAAGAAGAAAAATATGTAATGACTTACCCTAAAGTGTAACATAATGAGCCTAAATCATCTCTTTAAAAGTAAATAACCAAATTAAAAATTTATAATCTATCTTAACTTATAAATAGGATTTTACTAAAATAGGTATTACATGATAAACTAAGTCGAGGGATCTCATAAGTAACTCATCTTAGGAAATTTTATCTTCCGATTGTTAGAGGTTCCTTTGTAAGTTCCGCTTAATTTGATGGGAGCAATGATAGTTTCAGATATGCCCGATGTATGAAATAGAGTTATTGAATTTATCCCTCATCGATTGTAGATGATATTGACGAATTATATATAGGCTAATGAAAAAACTTTATTTTTTGAGTTAATTTTTCAAATAAGAGAGGCTAGTGAAACCTGCTGCCACAAAGTTATGCATCCCTCGTGCTCGATTGAACTTCGACCTGGGTCTTTCCTCACTTTACTCAATTTCATGGCTTCTCTAATTTCTGAGACCTTGTTCCACAGATTAGCAGAAACATAAATGTTGGACAGAAGAAGATAACTCCCTACGGCTGTTGGATCCAACTCTGCCACCTTATTTGCGGCATATTCCCCCATATTGATGCTTTTATGAGTTCTGCAGCCACTTAGCAAGCTCATCTAGATTACCTTATTTGGTGTCATTGGCACATCACCTGCTTTGCTTCCTTTAAGTGCCCAGCTCGGCAGAGAGGGTCCACCAGACATCCAAAGCGTTCAATGGTAGGGGAGATCCCATACGTCCAGACCATTTCTTTGAAATAATGGCCTCCTTTATCAACCTCACCACTGACTAAAAGCATTTAGAACACCTATGAGTGTTAATAGTATTGGGTTTTGCACCAGTTTTCTGCATCTCCATGAAGAAATTTAAAGCTTCAGCTGCCATCCCATGAGTCCCTAGGCCAAGAATAATTGCAGTCCAATGTCCTATTTTTCGCCTTGATATTGAGTTATGCATCCACATTTGGAGTACATATTGATAAGTTCCGTTCCAAGAACTCCATCAATCTCAACACTGGTTCTATCCACATAAGAATGCATAAATCTTGCATATCCTATTGCACCCAGTTCAGAGACAGCAGAAAGGGTACAGACTAATGTTGCAGGAATTGGATTTGCATCATTTCCCAGCATTTTTAGAAACATAACAATGGCATCCAAGAATTGACCATTGAGCTGTAACCCTGATATCATTATATTCCACGTAGCTACACTCTTAGCAGGCATTTCATTGAACAGCTCTAGAGCACTTGCCACATCTCTATTTCTCATATACCCATCAACCATGACATTCTAAGAAATAACATTCCTCTCCATAATTTGGACGAAAATGTCTCTAGCAGCATTTACGCTGCCACACTTGGAATAACCATCGACCAAAGCTGTATACGAGAACACATCTTTCTCAGGCATTTCATCAAATATCTTTTTCGCCACATCCATGTTGCCACATTTGGCATGACCATCAAGTAAAGAGTTCCAAGCAACCAAATCTCTACAGCTCATTCGCTCAAAAACTCCACTAGCCAATTCCATGCCCCCAAATTTGGAGTACAGACTAAGCAAACTACCTTGCACATAAATGTCTCCACCAGAACCAGATTTCACAACCAAGCAATGAATCTGCTTCCCTTCTGAAATGGCATTCAGACGGGAGCATGCCTTGATAACACTCGGGTATATGAAATTATCATTTGGTGCCAACGTACCAAGCTTGGTTGAGACATATTATCATACAACGATCGAGCATATTCAACATCGCCCATGTTAGCATAGAGGGAAAGAATTCGAGAAGACACGGCCAAGTGAACAAAGGAGCTATTTTTAATGCTCATCACCTGTATCTGCCGCAGTTCTTCTTGTGAATTGGCAATTTGTAGCCGTACTAGATCGGCACTCGAAGAGTGGAATCTCTGGATTGAAGCAGATAGCATCTGAGCTCAGAAGACAGAGCTGCTTGTGATCGCCATTGCATTACATCTGATAGCAAAAACTGGAGTCTTTAATACAAACCAAGACTGATTTCGTGGCTTAATCATGAAATACCAATAAGAACAACCAGGTTGAAAACTGCTGCATCAACCAATAGAAAAAGAAAAATGAAGTCTTCACCTCAAACTAAGTATTTACTTCAGAAATCAATAGAAAAAACGATGTATTTAATAAAAATAAAAATCCATTTGATGGCGTGATAATGAAGAACAAAGAACAGCAACCAGATTGAAAATGATGACAGATTTCAAATTATACAATTGCAAAAAAAAAAAAACAATACAAACAGAATCTAAATTATTCATTCATAGGAAATAATGAAGTCTTCACAAGCTACAAAATAAAATCATCTAATAGCTTCTTCTTTCTTGCATCAATGCAAAATGAAAAAATCGATGCTTTGACACCCAGAAGACTAAAAACACGACCATTCATCCAATCAACTACCTCAATCAAATGAGAAGCTAAGCACAGAGAGCATAAAGATATATGGTATAAGTCATAGACACACCTCTTCAATCGCCATAAGTGGGGGGCGGCCCGGCAGCGGCGCTCAACGGCGCCGGCGGCGAGCGCTTGAAAGGCAAGGAGGGAGAAGATGGGCCGACCGTCCGAGCCGACTCGACCATGTCAGTTCGAATCGGCTTGAGTAAGTAAACCAGTCAAATTATTAAAAGAATAATAATATTTTCAAAAAAATGAAGAGTTCAGATACTTAATTAAAATGTATCGGAACCGAACCATATTATGTATAATAAATATAGTTAAAAAAAATAATAAAAATATATTTAAATTTAATTGTATTAAAACCGGATACAAATCAAACTGAATTATTATATTAGTGGCATTTAGGGGTGTAAATGAGCAAAGCCTCGGTGTGAGCTTTTTGTATTAGTTCGGCTTACATTTGTTAATTTTGTTCTTGAAAAAATACTGAATTCGAAATAAATAAGCTCGTTGAATAATCAACAGAGTTTGAGCTAAAAAGTGTTCGACTCGACTTAACTCGAAACTCGAACTTGATATGTTCAAATTCGAAAAAATATTCTGCTCGACTCGACTCATAAATACTATTGATGTCGTATTGAACTTATACAATATTAGAAAAAAAATTGATCCTATATAAATCGAATACAAACCAAATATAAATATTTAATTAGGTCGAGTTCGGCTTGAACTCAACTCAAAAATATAGCGAATCAAATACTAGCTAAGCTCAAATATCATAAATTTTAAATAAACTCGGCTCAACTCATTTATATTAAAGTTCGGCTCGTCTATATTAAAGCTCGGCTCGGCTCATTTTATATCAAACCAAATTTAAACACATCCAAGCTCTAATCGGCTCCATGTGGCGTTAAAAGATAAATATAAATAATGTAATTGTTTAAGTAAGATGAGACTACTTTCTTTTTTTTCCAATGATAAAAAATATAAGTAAAAGATAAGTAAAAAATATTACACAATGATAAAAATTTTCAAATTATTATTGTAATTACAAAACCATGCATAAATCAAAATCACATCATTAATCCCTCCTAATCTAATCACATCCAGAAGCTTCAGTTTATAAATCCCTTCCTTCCCCCCTTAAACCCTACTTGCCGAAGCTTCTTCACCACCACAAACGAACTCACCCAACTCGGCCGAGTCATCGGCGTCCGCCGCCGTCGCCGTCCCCTACAATGCACCGCCTTTCCCGGCGCACTGCCTCATACGCCCTCCGAGCCGCCGGCGATCGCCGTTGCGCCGCCGCCCCGGCCATTTCAGGTGCCCGCGAGCTGGTAATCAACTCATCACCCTCACTCTTTTTTTTTTGAATGTATTAGATTGCTTGATTTGAACAGTTCCATGGACGATGTGAACTGGTTTTTGTGAAATTCTAAATGGTTGGAATGGTTCCATGAAATGATTGTTGACCATTTGATATATTTATGAGGTTTAACTCAAGAGTAGGAGCCAGATATGGTGAAATTTAGTATGATTCTGCTTGAAAGTATGGAAATCGTTGTGGAGTGTTTGATGGCTTTAGCATTTGGGCGTATGCAGGCATAAATTTGCATGCTTTTGAGCGGAGTGCGTCTCTGTCGCTCTATGCATTTGGTGATGATTGAGTCGGCATCATGAAAAGAATTTATCGAATTAGATATATTTATGTGTTTTTGTTCCATTTTAAAGATTGATATTTGCCAAATGTAGGTTGGTTGTAAGCAAGAGTATGTTGATTGTTGTAGAAAGTGTGATTGCTATAACATTAGTGCATTCAGACATAAATCTGCATGCTTTTAAGCCTAAAACGCATGGCTGTCATTCTGTTCATTTCCACATGATTGAAGTGATTTCATGAAAGAATTACTGGATTTGATGTATTTGCGTGGTCTCATTCCTTTGTAAAGCTACATGTGCCGGAATTTAGTTTGATCTGCTTGAAAGCATGACAATTGTTGTAGAAAGTGTACTTGCTTTGACATTTCAATCAATGCAAACATATATTCGTGTGCTTTTAAGCTGAAAGCATCACTGTCATTCTATATGTTTCCAGATGATTGAATCAGGTTTATGAAAGGGCTGTTGAATTTGATGTATTAATGTGGTTTTCTTCCATTGTCAAGCGGGATATACCGAAATCCAGTTTGGGTCTGTGTGAATATATGCCAATTGTTGAATAAAGTGTAACTTCTTTGATAGTTGAATCAGTAATATAAGGCCCACGTGGGAATAGATTTGCATGTGTTCAAGCCAAATATACTCTATCATTATATACATTTACAAATGATCAAATAGGCTTCATGGTATGACTTTTGAATTTAGCCGAACAAAGAAGATTTCTTTATTGTAGGGCTAGATATAACGAAATTTAGCCTGGTTATACATGAAAATTTGGCAATTGATGCAATGTAATTTCTTTAACAACTGAATTAATGATATAAAGCCCATGCAGGAATGGATTTGCATATTATTGAGCCTAATGCATGACTATTATTACATGCATATCCAAACAACCGAATAGGCTTCATGAAATGGTTGTCAACTCTAGTATGTTGGAGTAGTTTTCTTCCATTGCCGTGCTTTTGCTCCTTTCTTCTTGTCGTTTTGCTCAACATTCTTATACATTTCCATATCATTAAATATGTTTCAGAAAAGAATGGTTGAATTTGATATTTTTTTGTGTATTTGTATTCCGTTTTATTGCTATAATTAAATCCAGTTTATTTTTTAAGAAAGGGAAGATCTTTAAAAAATTATGTCTTGCTTTTGTTCCTTTGTGTTTCATGTTGTATCTTGTTATTGGTGTCTTCTATTTTTCTTCTCAATTTATTGGCATATGTTGTTGTTTTCAGAATGCTGGAGTAGATTTTGGTCCTTTGGAATTTTCAAGATGTTATTCTGGTACTAAGTCTGGACAGAGAAATGCTAATTGGCCCGTGAGAAACTGGGTACTTGGGAATGGTTCTCTTGGTCTTCGATTTCAATCGACTGCCACGGCAACTGATGAACCTGTTTCGCCAGTTGAAAAATTTGAGTATCAAGCTGAGGTGTGCCCTAGCAGCTACTTATAGTGTGTGCTTGTTATTGTAATTTTTAGCTAGTGTGTACTGGTATTTTTTTGTGAATTGACGTCTTATCTTGTTAATGCAGGTTAGCCGTCTTATGGATCTCATTGTTCACAGCCTATACAGCAACAAAGATGTGTTCCTTCGGGAGCTAATAAGGTGTGCTTGTTTCATCAATTTGATAGATCATCTTGGCAAAGTTTGGTATTGCAGTACAAAATCTTTAATCAATGCTACATCTTTGATTATAATTGTTTATGTCTTCTGATTCATTTTCATCAGCCTCACTAATTTCAAATATCTAATGTTTTATCAGTCCAGATTGCCTGGAGTTTTGTTCTTTCTCTTGTGTTAAAGGCCATAGTGCTTATTCTACTGTGTGATGCAGCAATGCAAGTGATGCACTTGATAAACTTCGCTTCTTGAGTGTTACTCAGCCAGAGCTTTTAAAAGAAGCGGTCGATCTTGACATTCGCATTCAGACTGACAAAGATAACGGGATCATTACAATCATGTAAGTTTGATGGTCATTGGGTCTTCTTTAGAGTACAGATGGGACAGCTTAACACGCATGATTTTCATAAAGAATGTATTGGCATTCAGTGATACAGGAATTGGTATGACTAGACAAGAACTTGTGGACTGTCTAGGAACAATTGCACAGAGTGGGACGGCAAAGTTCTTGAAGGCCTTGAAGGTTACTTCTACAGATAATTTGATATCTTTTTCAAAAGCATTATTTTGAAGTATGACTCATTGCAAATGACGTTTTTCATCATATTACAGGATAGCAAGGATGCCGGCTCAGATAACAATTTGATAGGGCAATTTGGCGTTGGATTCTATTCAGCATTTCTAGTTTCTGATAAGGTACATACTATATCACTCCCTCCCAGTAGATTCCTAGATGATGTATTCATGTATAGATATGCGAAGTTTTATTTGTAAAGATTGTTTTTTATTTGGAGATGTTTAGGACTTTTACTTAAAATGAAATTTTATTTTATTAACGTAAAGTAATGTCATATCACTCCCACTTCATACGTGTAAAATAATTACATCATTGCAAGCAGTTAGAATGCACACTGATATATATTTACCACCCTTTGGCTCATACCTACTTACCTAATTGGAGTCACTGTCACTCATAGCTGATATGTTCATTGCAGCACTCCCGATAAATCAGAACTGTAATTTTATGTAGCCAAAATTTACTTACGACTTCAATAATGTAGTGTATTTATCAGCATCATCACATAAGTAAGCATAATGTGTCAGAAAAGTTTACTGTATCCCGAGTTTTAGCAGAATTTTATTGATTTACAAAAATGTTTTCTTTTTACTTACGACTTCAATAATGTAGTGTCTTTATCAACACCATCACATAAGTATGCAGAATGTGTCAGAAAAGTTTACTGGAGCCCCAGTTTTAGCAGAATTTCATTGATTTACAAAAATGTTTCCTCTCAATCTACTCTGTATTGGATTGCTTGGATTATTGTTATATGCAGGTTGCAGTGTCTACAAAGAGTCCTAAGTCTGACAAGCAATATGTGTGGGAAGGTGAAGCTAATGCTAGTTCTTACACAATCAGAGAAGAGACAGACCCTGACAAACTGATCCCTAGAGGAACTCGGCTTACCCTTTACCTCAAGGTTGGCCGTTATTTTCATAGCTAAAATAGAATTCCAGTTATAGAGAGCACAACATATGTTGAGAAATTTTTTTTCCTTGTAGCGGGATGACAAGGGGTTTGCGCATCCAGAGAAAATTCAAAATCTTGTGAAGAACTACTCCCAATTTGTATCTTTTCCAATATATACTTGGCAAGAAAAGGGATATACAAAGGAGGTATGCAATACTTTTGCATTGTGATATGTTTCGCTACATCCAAATCTTAGTAAATGTTTGAGGTGGTCCATATATCCTTCTGTCTTGTAATCTCTAAATTCCCCATTCATTTTCCCCCCCTAATGTTTCAACTCATGAGACAGGTTGAGGTTGATGAAGAACCTGGAGCTGACTGCAAGGAAGCTGATGGAGAAAACAAAGCTGAGGTAGACTTTCATTCTTGTTACTTAATTGTTTTTTCATGCATGTAATCAAATGGTCAGGTTACCCACATCACATTTTTTATTCTTTTAATCTCAATTATTTTGTAAATTCTCAGAAAAAGAAGAAAACTAAGACTGTTGTAGAGAGATACTGGGATTGGGACCTCACCAATGAAACAAAGCCGATATGGGTGCGCTTGAATTTCCTATTTGTAGAAGTTTGAATAACCCAGCCTCCTTTAACTTGTGGCATCTTTTAATGTTTTTCTTCAAATTGTTCAGCTACGGAGCCCTAAAGATGTTACAACTGAGGAGTATAATGAATTCTACAAAAAAACTTTCAATGAATATTTAGATCCTTTGGCATCTTCTCACTTCACCACTGAGGTTGGTTTCTTTTTTTTTTAAAAAAAAGGATCTTTTGCATGTAAGTTATCTTCTTACTTGACATTTTTCATGGCTGTTGTGCAGGGGGAAGTGGAATTTAGATCTGTACTTTTTGTGCCAGGCACAAGCCCAACAGGGAAAGGTGACATTACAAATCGTAAAACAAAGAATATACGACTTTATGTTAAACGTGTATTCATATCAGATGATTTTGATGGTGAGCTGGTAAGGTCTTTTAACATTTTCTGGTAATGCAGGATAGATATTACAGACTTTAAGTAAGGAGTGCGATTGTGTTGATTAGATTGATTGTATTGTATAGTTCCCAAGGTATCTCAGCTTTGTAAAAGGTGTCGTGGATTCTAATGACCTTCCCCTCAATGTCTCAAGAGAGATCTTGCAGGAAAGCCGCATTGTAAGTATCTTTCTAGCTCACTTGCGAGTCAAAAAACAATGATTTGAATTTGAGCATGCCTTTATCTTTGTAATTTGTGGTTAATGTGTGATGTTTGTGTCTATGCTAAAACTAATTGCCTCTGTTTTGCTTTCTTTGCAGGTACAAATAATGAGAAAAAGGCTGGTAAGAAAAGCCTTTGATATGATCTTAGGCATCTCTATGAGTGAAAATAGAGATGTAAGAGTCCGCATTCCCTTCTCTCATTCACAAAATCTCTCCTCTCTCCCTACTCCCCCTCCCTTACAGGAGTGCATACTATAATTGAATAATGCAATTTTTTCAGGACTATGAAAGATTCTGGGAAAACTTTGGAAAATACCTAAAACTTGGGTGTCTTGAAGACCATTCCAACCACAAGCGTATTGCACCACTGCTTCGGTTCTTTTCTTCGCAGAGTGAAGAGGAGTTCATTAGCCTCAATGAATATATTGAGAACATGAAAGCAGAACAGAAGGATATTTATTATATTGCAGCAGACAGCTTAACAAGCGCAAAGAACACGCCCTTCTTAGAGCGGCTTCTTGAGAAGGATTATGAGGTATATTCCATTTAGCACATTGGAATCATTCCTTTCAATTTAGAAATGGAAGGAGATGATATTTATATCAAATTATGTGATTAAAGGATCCGAGTGCACTCACTATTTGGTTAAAGCTCTAATAACTGTCATTTGACGTTTCTGAATAGACTAAAAGGATTAAGAAATGAGTAGTTAAGATTTTAAAGATAATCTTATAGGTTGCGGTAAGCAAAAAAATCCTTCAGTTTGTTATTTGACAATGAACTTTTGCTACCATAGGTGTTGTTCTTGATTGATCCAATTGATGAGGTTGCCATTCAAAATCTCAAATCCTACAAGGAGAAGAATTTTGTGGACATCAGCAAAGAAGACCTTGATTTGGGTCAGTTTTTTACCATTTGTCTTAATGCTTCTTATTTTTTTCATAGTTTAGTGTATAAGAGGTCCTTACCTGCGCTTTAAAACAGGTGATAAGAATGAAGAGAAGGAGAAAGAAGTTAAGCAGGAGTTCGGAAATATGTGTGATTGGATTAAGAAACGACTTGGGGACAAGGTTGCAAGTGTCCAAATTTCAAGCCGACTCAGCACTTCCCCTTGTGTTCTCGTATCTGGGAAATTTGGTTGGTCAGCCAACATGGAAAGGTGTGTCCTAGTAGAAATTAGCGTTATATGCCATTGAGACATTCACGTCGCTATTATATTTGATTCCTCCCATAACTAACATCAGGTTGATGAAAGCACAATCACTTGGAGATACAACTAGTCTAGATTTTATGCAAGGAAGAAGGGTATTTGAGATCAACCCAGAGCATCCGATAATTAAAGACTTGAATGTAAGCCATGGTCTCTCTCTCTCTCTCTCTTCCTCCTTTGTCAATTTATATCCTCATTTTCCTTTGTTTTTTCTCTCCTGTAATGCAGGTTGCATGTAGCAGTTACCCAGACGACGATGAGGCACAGAAAGCCATTGATTTACTGTATGACACTGCACTTATATCTAGCGGTTTCACGGTGGGTTTTTGCATTGCCCCCTTATCATCATTCTCGTTTAGTTTTTTATCCGTCCATTCACGTTTCTTGTTCACAATTTGGTAAATGCACACCTCTTAAGTTCGAAGCTTTTTTTGTTAGAACTATTAATCGAATGTTGTTCTCCCTTTGTAGCCCGACAATCCATCTGAGTTGAGTGGGAAGATTTATGAAATGATGGGATTAGCTCTTTCTGGTAAGTGGACTTCTTATAATTCTGCGGCAACAGCTGAACGGCCATTGAACCCTGCAAAATCTGAGCCGGTTGAAGCTGAGGTTGTGGAAACTGTAGGAGTAGTTCAGAACTGATTAGTTATTATAGTACAAACTGCTACAATGCTGCATTTTTAAAACAAAAAAAAAAAATTTGAAGCTTCCAATATTGATGGTGGAGTCATATTTTTGGTGGCAATGATTTGCCAATAGGTTGTAGATTTTATCCAATTCAGAAAATGGGATAGTTACTTGTTATATTGAATTAGCTATTTGACTTCTATAACACTGATGAGCGCATGTTTTGTTGTCGTTGATCATGGAAGTGGTATTGTTAATAATTAAGTGATATTTTTGATTGTCGGTTTCCATGACTCGTCAATTCTATCAGCTTCACCGTTGACATTTAGTTTTGGACCGGGTACATTTAGAATTTAATATATTAATTTTTTAAATTTTTTCCATGCGGAAAATTTACCACCCTTCTTGACGCAACTTTAATTTTTGCTCATCTATTTTTTCCCGTAGCTTTATAGTATACTTCGACTTTATTGAATTACGAAGAAAATATAATTTTTTTGTCTTGATAAAAGCTCTAATTATATTAATAATTTTTATTGAATGATAAGATAAATTATAATAATAATTTCATGTTGTAAACACAATGACTTTAATTTTAAAGATATATTTTAATTAAACAAGTAGATGAATTCAGTGAATAATTTTTATTTTATTGCATTTTATTGGTTTAATTTTATGCTTTTCATCAAGAATGGTTTTTAATTCTAAAATAAGCATATATGCGTTTTAACGTATAAAATTAAATTATAAAAAATATGAAAATAGATGGATTAAGTGAATAATTTTTATTTTATTGCATTTTTATTTGTTGAATTTTATACTTTTCATTGAAATTGATTTTTAATTCTAAAATAAGCATATATTTGTTTTAATATATACAAAATTAAATTATATAAAATATGATTGGAGAAGTATTCGTTTACAATTTAATGATTGTATACAAATATTGAAAACTTGTGAAAATACTTTTAATTTTATGTGAAGATAGGTAAAAATTTTAATTTATGTAAGATTTTAAAATTTAAATGAAATCATTGTTTTTAAAAATTTTAATCCAAATTTCTACTTCAAGATTTTCTAACAAACCTTATTTTAATTAAGGCACATAAATGAAAAAAAGGCTAAAAACAAGAAAGTGAAAAAAAAACCACAAACCTTTTAATTAAGGTAGTTACTTCATGCTTTGTTAATCTAGTAATCTCAATACACTACATTCGTGTCCTTATACTAGGCAACTTTTTTTTCAATTTGTCTATTACTACAATGAAAACATTATTTTTAAAAATATAATTGTTTTCTTTGCAAATTTTTAGGTTATGTTTGTTCTTATTTAGTCAATGTATTTTAGAAAATTTTTATAAACTTTATTAGAATTTATATAAAGTGCCTATTTTAATGTGTTATAATAATATAATCATCTATGAGAAACTCAAAGTAATATATATTTTAGATTTCACTATAAATATTTGTTCATAAATAAAATCAATTTATTACATACTCCATACTTATTTTAATTCTTTTATATTCACGATGGTTGCTTCATATATATTTAAAATTAAAGACTAATTGCATCGTATTTTGAAGAAGAAAAAAAAGAGCATAGCTATGGCAATATTCCTAGACTTATAGTTAAGTTGATCTTGAAAATAAAACAAAATAAATACTCAATCCTTCTCTTAAGAATTAGTTGTTTATAAAATTATTTTATGTTACAATATAAATGATAAAGATGCACATTGTTAGAGACAACAGCCAATGAAAGTGATATATTTGGTAAATTTTATATAAAATTAGATTGATGGAGTAATTCATGAGGAAAAATAATATTGGGTTAGCTTGTTAATGTAATACAAATGTAATTGTTTATTTAGCTATTTATAATGTAAATAAGTGTCAATGAGTATCATTAGTTTGGTTTTAATTTAAACAAATTGTATTTGTAAAAAAGTTAAAATTAATATGTATGCTTAATAACATTGAAATGAAAAAAATATAACTATTATAAAAGATAGAAGTGTATATTAGTATTTTTAATTATAAAATAAAAATTAAACCGTTAAAAGTGATTTATAAATATTATGTTTTGTATTATTTGATAGTTTTATCTTATATCTGGGAATAGGTATGACAAAATTAATTTTTAATATCGTTAAACAATCTTACGAAAATTTTTTAGAATTGCTTGTTTTTATTCTGTTGCAATTGGTGAAATTATTATTAGATTCTAAAAGTGGTAAAATGCAAATAATTATGTATTGAAAAAAAAAAAAAAAGCAAACCTTTTAGGGTTGATAGCTTACTCGCTACAAAATATTATTTTTGGATTCCACCAAAACCAGTTCTATCACCACCATCGCACTTCATCTTCTTTGACAAAATCCCAATCCTAGGTGTTTGGGATTAACCAAAACACAAATGGGAAGAGGATGAGAATACCAAACATGATATACACACTCTATAAGAAATACCTTTTAATATAGAGAAAAATAATTTTACATGAAAATTACAAATTTGGGGTTAAAAATCACAGGACAAAAAGTTGGATCAAATTTATTATATCATTACTTGATATAGAAAAATATTCACGTGAGAACAAATTCTCTAATATCAATTTTGTCTCGATATCAATTTACTATATTTTTTACAAAATTAGTATTAACTCAAAGAAGAAAACTATAAAGAACGAAAATAGTTATGAATTTGACGAGGTTACCATTAATGATTGCAAATGAATCTCAATAAAACATTCAGTTTTCTTCAATTCAAACAATTTTCATTTCTCCCTTCACGACTCTTTTTTTCTGGAATCCAAAAATTTAAAAACCAAAGAAGAAAAATGCTTTTTATTTATCTCACAACGTAAAATGTGTTTTCTAAAATTAAATTTTACATAAAATAGGGTTATAATTTTATGTATTTACGTAAGAGGGACAACCCTAACACTAGAATACAAAAACTAAACTTTTTTTCTATCATAACTACTATACTCATTCTCATCTTCTTTTACCAATCACTTTTAAGGCTTATCAAATTCCTTTTCTATTACTAGACTGAATCTTACCAATAGATTTTAGTTTTTTAATTCTCTTAATGACTATCATCAATTGATTTGTGGGTTTACAAAAGCACAAGGGTAGTAAAAATTAAAATTAAAAGAATTGGTGAGGGAAGATGAAGAAGATCATAATGGTAGTAACGAAATAGGATTTGGTATTTAAAAGCGTGATTTAGTAACGAAAGATTGAGGGGAGCACAATGGATTTATTTATTATAACTAATTTTTTATATAAATAAAAATATTTTTTTTCTATTTGTGAAGATAAAAATAAAATTTATATATGAAAATAAGTATAATTTGAGTCTAAAAAAAAGGAGTTTTCTTTGGATCTTTGGACCTCCACACCTCCCCTAACTTTAAATAAATTGGGCTCGTTCACTTAGCTCACACATTGGATAGCTAAACCAAAAAATATTGATTATTATATTTTTAATTTCATGTCTTTTATTAATTAAGATAAATAAAAAAACAACTAAAAATTTATCTTTATTTTATGCCTCAATCTAGGAGAGTGTGAGCCGATTGTCATCTATTCTACCCAAATTCTTGTATTTTATAAAAAAAAAATGTTTCTATATTATGTATATCAAAGTAGGAGAGCATATTTTACCTTTAAAAAAAATTTATAATATATTTAGTAATTGTGGTTCTTCTATACATATATATATATATATATATCTATATGTATATAATATATATATATATATATA
>JAVDBV010048871.1:0-32357 GCA_032619315.1 Piper longum | reverse complement strand
AGTTAAATAATTAAAAAAATAATAAAATACTAATTCAACAAATAAATAACAATTAGTCCATATTCATTAATCATGAATAATAATAATATTATATTTATATAATACAAGAATGCATAATTAAATACAAACAAATAAAAATATACAAGCAAACATACAAAAAGATAAATATATAAATAACTACATAAATATACAATTTAATAAACATAATAAGATTAATAGTAATAAATAATCATAATATTAATTACAACAAATAATCATGTAAACATTCACCATATACGATAAACATATAAATAAAAATAATGAATAAATAAACAAAAAAATAAAACAATAAATAAAGAAAATCATCATAACATCTAATCATATTCAACTATGTGAATATGCATCTAAACTAATGTAAGTGTTCTTCAATTACAAAAAATGGTCGAGAAATGGCTGAATACGAGCTGAACCAGACCGAACTAAGCTGAACCAGACCAAACCCGAATTATCTGAACCAAATTGGCTGGAAAATGGGTCGGTTTGGCTGGGCTAATTGAACTGGACATGGTCTGGTGGCTGGCAGACTCAGACTAGCAAATTCAAGTATGATCTTGTGGACCCAAACACGACAACCAGATATGGTTGCGGGCAAGTGGATCTCGAACGGGCAAACGGGTAGGATGGAGGCCGGCAGTGTTTGTCGCCAGAGAATGCCGACGGTGGCACGACTGGGGTGGCCGCCGGTTGGGTTGAGAAGGTGTCGTGAAGGAGGAGGTGCTGGCAGTGACGACCGGTACAGTCTGGCTAGGACCTGGCCGGAAAACGGCTGTAACAATGATATGTCATCGTCGTTGGTAGCGGTGCCACCCGCGGCGATCACGGCCATAGCGGTTGTCATGTGTGGTTTCAAAATGTAGATCTAGATGAGTGGAAGCCATTAAGGTGGTCGGACCGGTCGGTGGTGGCTCGCCGACGCCAGAAAATGGCCCAAACAGTGGCGGCGGCGGCGTAAACTGGCTCCAAAAACTCCATCATAGGCGGCGACTGTGACAGCGCCGGTGGTCGTGAGAGGTATGACTGGAAAGCTAGCTGCAAGACGGTCATGGGGGTGTCAGTTCAATGACCGGGAACGAGATGGAGACTCACCGGTGGTGAGTCGAAGTGGCAGTATCGTTAACATAAATCATGACACAAGCAAGGAGGAAGATACCCAAGTGAAGAAGAAGCCAGCTCTGGAAAAGGAAGAAGAAAATAAGAATGACGCCCCCACTTTATTTATATAATGAAATGATGGATATGGTTTTAAAAAAATACCCCAACATCCGTATTTCGTTTAATGAGGTAGCTGGGTAAAGATTAAAATATAATATTTAACAGGGTAGAATTACCCGGGTAGCGGGTAAATAATTTAAATAAAAATATTAATTAATTTTTTCAATGTCCGATCCTACCGCATCGGGTTTTTTTTTCGGGTCTTTACATATATAAGCATGGAATATGGAAGAAAATATGTAGATAGCATAGAACATCAAATAAAAACATGAAATATGATCATATGCATGAATCTACTCCCTTTTATTTAGATTGTGAACCTCTTCTTTGATGAATATGCCTAGAACTCCATACCAGAAGCTTCCCCACACAATCTCCATACCATTCCTTCTTACATATTCTTGGCCATTCGACTACTCCTCGAGCATCCCTTTCTAATCACAAAAGATAAAACTACCCTTAACCCTCATTCACAGACACCTAAGTTGACATACCCGTCCACATCCAATGACCGACTCTCCATAGGATAAAACTCAACCATTGGAGAAACTATTAATGCTATACTTTCACTTAAATTACTTGATTGTTTGAATAAGTGTTTTTGTCCCACACATTACACTAAAGAACTACTCAAACTTATTATTAGAGATATAGATTTGGTTCATATGGATTTTAAGTTGTCCTACTACTAATCCCTACGGATTTCACTTGATCGTTTGGCCCCTTCCATGATTGAGCGTTAGAAAAGGGTCTCACATAGCCAAAATCAATGAAATTAACACATAATTATGAAATTTTATAGTATATTTCTTTAGTCTACACTAACTTTTACGAAATAAATTTATGTACTGAAAATAAAGAGTTTACTATGGTTATATCCTACTCAAAGGAGGAAAATACTACTAAGTAATATTAGCAAGAGGACTAGATATTACATTCTTACCACATTTAAAGAAATTTCATCCCAAAATTTAGCTAAGGGAAGAGGCCTAGGTCCTTTGCTCTCATGTCAACTTCTATTTCCCATGTGGCTTCTTTTTTAGAGCATAATTCCTCCAGAGAAGCTTCACCATAGAGATGGTTTTTGCCCTTTGTACCCTCTCTTCAATATAAAAAATCTTTAGTAGTTTCTCAATGTAAAACATGTCCTTTTGGATCTCTAGCTCACAAAAGTCATTCTTGTGGGGTGCATCAAGGATATACATCTTCAGCATTGAGATATGGAACACATCATTGGCTGATTTTAGAGTCAGTAGTAAAGCTGATTAATAGGCTACTACACCCACTCTTTTGAGGATCTCAAACAGTCCCACATACCTCAGACTTAACTTGTCAGACTTACCAAACCTCATCAATCTTCTGATTAGCGAAATCTTTAGGAAAACATGATCTCTTATTTTGAAATCTAGGTTCTTTGGTGCAAGTCTGCTTAGGGCTTCTAATAGTCTTGTGTCTCTTTCATCCTCTTTACAATTAAGTAGCACTAGGTCTTTAATGTCTAGTAAATATGTTGGTGATCTACAAGCTCAACCAAACAAAGCTTTAAATAACACCAGACCTATAATACAATCATAGCTATTATTGTGAGAAAATTTTGATAAGGGTAAGTTGTTTTCCTGCCAATCCAAAACACATGATCTAACCAAATTTCCTAGTATTTGAATGGTTTTTTTTGACTGTGCATTTGCCTTAAGATGGAATACAGTACTAAACTTTAGCTCTGTACCCATTGCTTATTAGAATTTCTTCTATACCCTAGGAGTAAACCTAACATCTCTATTTGATCATATGGATATGGTGTATCACGTAATTTCACAATATTATTCATTTAGAGTTAAACTAATTTGTACATTAGATTATTTACGTCATTGTATCAAATTATATAATATTGCTTGTATTAAAATTTCAAGGATATTACTCGTAAGAACTTAACTCGGTAAAGGTTTGAACTTTATTCATTGTAAACATGCTATTACGATTCAATGCTTGTGATTATTATATTCTAATAATCCCTACCTTAATTTACCAATACAACTACATAAGGTCCATTTTGTTTATATTTTAGTAGTGGCATCATAAATATAAATGATTGTAAATATTGAACGATAATTTAATTGTAATCCCATTTTAACTGGTAAAATATTCATTGAACAATTATAATACCCTTATACACCTGAATTTATAACATTTTAATTAACCCGACGGTGATTAATTATAATATGATTATATTAATAAAAAGAACACAAATACATAAGATGCATGCGAGGGGAAGAGGAGAGATGTACCTATATGTGCTAGAACATGGAGAGGTTTCCAACAAGAAAGAGACAATACTAAAAGGGAAAAAGAGTTTGAAAATAGTTGCTTTAGCAGAATCAACTTCAAAAAATTTTTTTCCCTAAAGCTACTCGAGGTAGGGTTCTGAATCTTTGACTAGCTACACAGTCTTTCAATACAAACTGGAGTCCTCATATGAACTTGTTCATGTGAGCTTTCTCTATATTGCATAGAGATAGAATAAGCCATTCAAGATGAATGCAGTTTTACTCATATTCCTACTTCTAATCATATTCCTTCACCATTTAGTCCTTGTCTTGCTTCAAATTTGTCCACTCGGCCTTTTGTTTACCAACTTGTTCCGGATAGTAGATAATGCTGAACACAACAACTACCTCTACCCAATTAATGGTGTCGAACAGTCTACCCATGAAATTGTTCCTCTAAGCTACCTCCATAGTTTTGAATGTCTTGAGCATGTTCAGGGTCCATCTTCAACTTTCTCGGGCCTTGTAGTTTATTTGAATGCCTTTGCACCATTCTTGATTAAACTTTCAATAGTAAAAACTCCTGGTTGAGCTGGTGCAACAAGGGGAACTAGATTTGCAGTACTCTCAACCAGTGGAGGGACCTTTTGGGACAGCCGGCTCATGTGGGAGCTGATCTCCATGGGGTTGGCCTCCCAAGTTGGCTAAGAGTTGCTGAAGTGCTTCTTAAGAGCCTAGAAGTTTTTGTTCTTGTTGTTCATCGCATGTAAAATGTTATCCAATTCTTCAATCTTCTTGAACTTACTACTGCAGTTGCTCATTCAATTGTTGCTACTGTGGACGCCTAATCCGGTTAGTCATCTGCACCCGCAAAAAACGAGAAAATTAAAATTTTCTCTATAGTATTTTAGCCAACCTTATTTGTCTATCCTATATAGGATGAGATAAAATGAGAAATATGTACAATAACATGTAGGTAAAGTGAACCAAAGCTCTAATGTCAACTTCTAACCAACTCAACTCTAACATAAATATATCCCATTAAGGTCATCTGTAAAGGCACATGAATATCATTTTATAAAATAATATTTTCTTTTAAAAAGATGACTAAACTTATTAATTTGTACTAATTAGAACAAACCCTTATAAATAGTATTAGAATAAACCCGAGACCATGGATTGTAGCACGTTAAGAGAAAGAAATTTTAATAAAACTTCCTTAAACTATCGCTAAAATAGCCCCTCCCCTCACAAGCCTTACTCGCGTCATATAAACTAGTTGCTTACTAGCATGCATAGTTAAAATTATTATAATTCGTATATAAGAAAAAGACTAACTTATATAGAATAAAACATTCATTAATTTATAAGTAGTTACACATTATTCAAAGCTGTATCATTTATATAAATAAATAAAATTTCAAATTTCGAAATAATACAATTAACAAAAAATATTACATATTATAGTCTATCATATTAAATAATATAACTACTTATTTTCATTCGGTTTTCTTATCACATTGAAGTCCTTCCCTTTTAGTATCTAACTTCTTTTTTCTCTTTATTTCCTCTTTTCATCTCTTCAAGTTGTACATCTTAATATATTTTCCTTTGTGATAGTAGAGCAGGATAAATATAATTTAGGCTTGATAAAAAATAAAATAAAAATTATGTTAGATAACATATTAGAGAACTTTGAAATACTATACCGGCCAATATGGTTTTAACGATCTCAATATTTGTGAGTGCAAAGAATATATAAATAATAAGGGATAACATACAACTTCACCAAATGACGGCATGTAACAATAAAATATGAAAATAAGATCTAATTTTCTTTAAAAATTTGTAGTTGGAAATATTTAAAATGGCCCCTAAATGTCTCACAGGAACAAATTCTAAAAATCATTCTGGCCAATCCATTAAGCAAGGTGTAGCTCCATGCACATTGCGTTACCTTATTCAACAAAATTCCATTCATCAGCTGAAAAAAAAATGGTCATCACATATACAGCCATTTGAAGCTGTAATCCAAAAAGAAAGAAAAGGAGAAACGGTTACACACCTTGGGATTAGTTGCAGATGAAACTGTAAAAGCTTAACTTCAAAAATCAATTTGGTAATAGGCAGCCAGATGCTAACCCACACACCGATTTACAATAATAGTTGATGCTTATTTAAATCGTAAGACCCAATGTCTCACCAAAAACGTTTTGACACAAGTGGCAAAACTCGAGCAGCTTAGATCTTTTAGCTCATATAAATGAATAAAAAATGTCCCATGAACAACAAAAACCTGAAGACTATTGCAATGCAGAAGACAAGGAAAAGCACTTCTAATCACTGTCACTATCTGTCCAAACAACTATAAATTATCCCACCTAAAAATTGTTCCAAAACAGTTTTTAAATCAACTGTTGCAATGAATTGAGTAATTTCAATTTTGAAATGCATATATTATGGAACTCAGAAAGCATCTTGTTCTGCCCACTAATAACCTTCCGCAGCACATCCTCCGCACTCCAAGTTTCCAAGGCCCGTAAGATTCTATCAGCTACTTCTAAACTTGATGAAGCAGCAACGGTTTCTTCCAAAAGCTTTAACATGCGTCTGGAACTACCATCAGAACTCTTGAACTGCACGCAAGAAGATAAAGCATCCAATTTTTCATCTTCTGAGGTATCAATCTGTTTTCTACACCAATCTGCGACCATCTGTATCACATCATATAACTTTTGAGCAGAAGTTTTAACTGAGCAAACCAAAGGTGTCTGCAACTGATCCACCAACCCAGTTCTTTTTTTCCTTTTTCCAGCACGCGTTAATGACCGTATGCTTGACTGTAATATTAAACAATGCCATGACAAAGGTTCTGATACTATTTGCACCAAGAGTGGTAGAATTGATCCAGGACATTGTAGTAGTGGCTGGGCGGATTCCAGATTTTCCTCCACAAGCATTCCCAAGAGGTTGTCAACCACATGCCATGTAATTGTTTCTTTTCCATCTTTATCAGGAAAACCAACACTATGAGAGAACAAATTGAACGCATTCACAAACACAGCAAAACTCGTCCACTCAATCACATGGCAGCCTAAATCCTGCCACCATTTGCAGAGAGTAGAATAAGGCTAAAATTGCAATCAAGTAAATAGGAAAGATTTTATTTGCTAGTGTAAACAGGCAATCTTAAATGTGAAAAAGTCTAAAATATTAATATCAATTCCACCTTCAAGATCTTGCTTCCTGATAAGCCCGCTATCAATCTTTGTGCATCACCAAAAGAAAAGCCTAGGCTCTGTGCATACTGCTCAAGTAGCAGTTTGAACTCAGAGCAACTATCCAGTTTAACAGCTGAGCTATTAATTTCTGGATCATCTCTAAATAATAGAGCACTCTGAATTGACAAATAAATAAGTCGAGGAACAAGAGACCTATTCTCCATTGCCATTCGTGTTTTTACTTCTCTTTCCTTCAAATATTCTTCAGTTTCGAATTTCCTCCTACCCTGTACACAAAAGAAAATAATTGGAAACAGCTTTAGGATGTATCCCAATTTCATTATACTTTCTGCAACAATCTAAGGAGACACATAATGGCATCTTGATATACCTTATTTTCTATAAGAAGCAATGAACTTTCATGAAAAGGATCTGTTCATAATATAGGAAAAAAAAAAATCAGCCCACATATATATGAATACCTAGTTCACATTTAGAAAAGTACCAATAAGCATTACAAAACCTTTGTTAACACAATGCTCTACCTTCAACACGTTTGCCTCAAAATTAATAGAATATTGTTATAAAAATGTAAACAACAAAAGAATAATGCTTCTCAAGCACATAATGCACAAATGAATAGATAGAAAACAAATAGAAAAATAGCAAATAATTTTTGTTTTATAGAGCATTTTATTCCTAACCTGAGAAAACCTTAGGCAAAAAGAGAGGTAGTACAAACGGCACTGGATCAAGCTTGAAAGCTGTCATTATGATTTATATCTAATTAACATCCATTTCTCACAGAGAAAAGATGATTACAATCTCTCACAGAGCACAGATGATTACAATCTGAAAGTTAGAGGACAAGATAAACGCCCAGCTAAAGTCATTGCACAGCAGGATTGTACTGAAAATGGCATAGGACAGATTACAATAATATTTGGTTTTTTTGATGGGTTTCTAATAATTCCGGTAGTTTGGTTATTTTTAGGGAGTTGTACATAATTTTTTCTATTTTACAGGGCTTTTTCATAATTTCTGTAATTGTTAATTGGGATTTTTGGCAGGCAATATATATATATATATATGAATCTTCCACTGTTGTAAGTTTTAGTGTTTAATGAATGAAAAATAAGAACTTTGGTGAAATCCAAGTTTCATCCTCCACCCTCGAAATTCTTCATGAATTGTCTCTCATAATTGGGTTTTATTTTCTTTATACCTACTCTTCTATCCCTATTCCTAGAAAATTGTCTTTATCCTTATTAATCCTGCTTCCCCTCCGCCATCATTTGTTATCATAGCAAAGGTTTTACACCAAAATTCCTGTTGCTAAACAGTTCAACCACCCAATTTCCCTCAAATTCCTGCCTTTATCAGAGCAAAAGTTTTTATCTCAGCAGTTCACAGCCACCCATCCATGAGGCTTCGCTGCCTTGTTTTACCAGCCTTTAGCCTCAACCATGAGCCCACCTTGTCCTTGTAGCTTTGGCTGTCTTCCGGATCCCAACCATACAAGTCTTCCCTAATTTTTGTGCCACAGTTTCTTCTCCTATCCATGCCTTATGCCTAGAAGTGCATGCTTGAATATCATGGCTGCCAAGAAGAGTCGAGAAGAGGAGGCATAATGATGTAGAGATGAATAGTGTTTGTTAGAGCCTATTTACTTTATTTCCTAAATTTATTAACTGAGTCATATTAAATTAGGATAAGTCCAAGTATTAGTTACTGTCTTAGTCTTGCATTAAGTTGAGCCTTCATTATGAGGTTTCCTTTTCAGAGTCTAAAGTTATATTGTTCTTGTTATCTCTTCTACAAGCATTAAAGATTATGAAAACCATTAGAGAAGGTAACGAATGATATCATATTTCTCGGTTTCAACCTAGGATCTCATCACATAAAAGAAATGAGATTTGCTCCAGATTTATTAGGGAATTATTTTTCTGATTTGATATTGTTTATAATTGGTTGGGGACAATATTTGCTGGCCTGGTCCATCCTGCAACTGAGATTTGGTGCAGCATCTATTTCATCCAGGTAATACTTTCCCGGTTTGGGTTAACAAAATAGCAACTGGTTCTACTTATTTTGGCTCCGATATTATTTAGTTTAAAATGATTTAAAAGCTGGTTTGATTCTAAGTCAAAATTTGGATTAAATCTAATAAAGTACATACTGGTTTGGTACTGCCCATTAAAGCTGGATCAGTACAGCAATTTAACTTCACAGAATTACAGAAAAATGGTAGAAAATCTAGATAAAATCATTAAAAATCCATCAATTATCAGAAATTTCGTAAAATTTCTTGGAAAATGAAAGCAAATATTTGCAAAAAAATCTGAAACTTTCTTGAAAAGTGAAAGCAAATATTTGCAACCATCTACCAAGGATTCAACTAAGACTGAGGATTACAACAAGTGTGCCATTTCAAGTTACTTGCATGACACCCTGAAAACTAGTGGATTTTTTATGGGTTGCAAGTTTGATAGACCTGTAACAAAACAAGTATCAATCATAAAGTCATTGGCAACTATGTTTCTCCATAGGTAGCGAATAAATTTGGCATTATTATTGAGGCACATCCACAACGTAGATGTATCTAAGCAACGGCCCTCTTTTAAGATTACCCAATGTTGCAAGCTTTTTATTGACATAGGTGGATATAAAGATGAAGTTTTGTGTTGTTACCCCATTGCCATACTGTTTTGAGATCTGCTTGGTACAAAGGAAACTTTGCTTTCTACAACGCTAATCAAAATAAATATTCTTATCTTTGAAAATAAAAGACAGGGAACATTTGTATCACATGATTTCAATAATAAGGCAATCAAGCCTAGTTCTACTAAAGTTGGTATATCTTCAAGTACGGCCAGAGATTCATTGTAGCAAGTGCTACAGAAAACCCACTGTAGGTTTGGTGTAAATCACATCAATTAGAGGAGATTAACTTAATTATAACAGTTATTTTTCTTAAACACCATTAATTTAGGTGATTTATACCAATCAATCAAGTACTACAGCAGGTATGTTGTAGCACTTGATACAGCAAATCCCTGGCTTTCAAGTACAGGTCCCCAACCATCAAAAAGCATACAAGAAACTTGTGAAGAGTTGCATGTTCAACTTGGAAAGCAACCACTTGTTCCTGTTATAACTTACTCTAGGGAGACTACAATTGTGGGTATGGAATTGAATACTATAGAGGTTTGTGAGCCTATGGTTACAAAATCAACATCACCTCCTATGGACATTCTTCCTTCGTACTCAATGGATTATGCGACTATGCCTAAATTGAATAAGTCTGGATGAACTAGTAGAAAACTCTTCATTGCCTTCACAGCTTGGGAATAGATATTGACGAGTCATATGGATAGTTTCCTTATGAAGATCCTTATACTCCATTTGTTCTGGATAACTACAGTAGGATTGAGACTCACAAGCTTATCCTAAATTGAAAAAGTCAGATGAACTAGTAGATTAACTCTTCATTGCCTTCACAGTTTGGGAAAATAGATATTGATGTGTCATATGGACAATTTCGAACTTATGAAGATCCTTATGCTCCATCAATTTTGGTTAACTCTAGGATTGAGATTCAGAAGCTTATCCTTATTACTTGGATATGTATGTTTTGGACTGATTGGAAAAGTACATTGTCCATAAGATGTAAGTCTATTCCGTATGACGCCAACCTTGCATGCATACTTTGATGCCATTTGCTGCATTAGATTATGGGACTACTCATCTTTGCTATGCATTTTAGATGGTGTTTTGTTAGTATAATAATGTAAGATTGTTAGGGTATGATATATTAGTTTGTCCTTTATGAGCTAGTAAATGTAATTCCAAAGTAGGCTTATGGTATATTGATAGTGTACGTTATTTAACCAATGCAACTTCCGATTGGGCCAATTGTATGTCTATAAATAGGGGTTGTACTTCCACTTTTGGAATGAATGAGGGAATGAAAAATTAAGATCGTTTTTTTAATATTAGGATTCAATTACAAAGGTTGGTAAACCCTGTAGTGCTAATTTTTTTACAACTTTGTTAGATCATCATATAAGCAATATATAGCACAATCATCCATTAATTTATAATGCAGCCCTCAATTAAGGACTTTGTCAATCAGAACTCGCGGTTAAGTTCTTACCAAGATGGGGAGAGATGATGTAGGAAAGATTAGAATAATATTTGATTTTTTTAATGGGACTCTAATAAACTACGTAGGACTCTAGTAAATGGCGGATAGGCAATGGACCTTGGAATGGCTGGCGTACCACACATGGAGTACAAGTCCAGGAGTACCATAAAAATCTCTAAAAGAAGGTGATTGCTGATGTGCTGGTGAACCCATGTGGAGTACACCTAGGATTGGGTGAACCAAAGAGTGGAGGCGGTGATGTACCGAAATAGGAAACCACCTAGTGGTGGGCCATGTGACTGGAAACCTGGAGGAGGTTGCAATAAAGGGGGTGGCTCACCTAAGTTGGCATACCCAATAGTGGGCAGGCTGCTGTGTGAGAAAAATGGAGTTCTTGGAAGTGCACATTGTGCAAGGGCAACGCGCCCACAACATGCACGCCAGGCGCATCCAACATGCACGAAGCCAAACCGGTGGAGTTCATGTATAGAGCAATGGGGTTTCGCCTACCATGGTGCCAAACATAGGAGGATGGACAGATGGCGGCATTTCCATCGCCTTCATTGGTGTGAATGGATCACCAGAAGAGGAGAATTGAAGTAGATGACACTCTTCTAATGTTTTATCAATCCATTCAAAGAAGCAGTCAACACTAACTTGAAATTAGACAACTGGGATGCTAGTATTTGAGACACCGACTCAAGAAGATCATATCAGAAGACGAATGAAAACTTGCAAGAGCCATGATTAAAAAACAATTGAAGCTACAACAAACTAGAATTAATAATAATTAATTTGATGGACGAGAAAGAGAAATATTGGGTCAGCTGATGCCGGATACAAACACTTACCCTACATCTCCACCAAATTAATGTAGTTGCAATCGAAATTGGGGTTAACTGGCCATTTAGAAATTAGACTAACTCTTAAATTGCCAAACGAGAGAATTTCAAAGAGAGAAATAAAGTAAAAATGAGAAAATAAATTAGACAAAGAAAGCATAAAAAAAAATGAGAGGCACACAGTCAATTCAATGATTCATCAAAAGTCATCTACGTATAGGTGGTTCTCCTTATTTATAAGGAAGAATAAAAAAACTTAATAAAATAATTCCTATAATATACCTAGACTAAATAAAAGATACATGAAATAGAAAATAATATAAATCTAATAAAATGGTAATAATAGATGCTCTACATCATTATGAAGTACAAAATCGAAAGAATAGAAATAAGATAAAATTAGATAAAATTGTGCTACAAGAGCATATAATTATGAAGTTCCAAATCTAAAGAACATCAATAAGATAAAATTATTTAGGTAATCCCAATTTCGCAATGGGAAACAAAAGACAAACAAACAAAAAAAAATTGAAGGGACGAATTCAGATATACCAACCTTCGAGAAAATTTTTATCCATGTAAGGTGTCCACCAAGGCCGTGTTTCCAAGTCTTCATGGAAATTCAAAGATTTGTATTTTGACAGCCCTACTAATTGTAGACCATTGTTTATAGTTTTCAAGAAAGCCTGCAATTATCAAATATCTGAACATAAATTCCAAAATATCCATTGAAAACTGGTGAAGTTCATAAGAAATGAAAAGCAAGGGGATAACCTCTGTGACATCTAAACTTTCTGTTTTTTGTTTTAACTGTAAAATAGGAGATTCGAGTTTTGCCATCGTGTACTGGTATGAGCCTTGCAACTTTTCTTTAAATTGAACAAACTCAATCACCTAGGAAAAAACAATTACAAAATGATAAGGTTATCAAAACATTCATCTCATTAAACTAAGCCTAGGAAAGAAATTGCATTGTTACTAAAATGTGTTTCAAAATATGGATAAACTAAGGATAGAAAAAGCAATAAACAAAAAAAAAGTGTCTAATAACATGGATGCAGCAGATAACACAGTGCTTACCTTTGTATAATTACGATGTCGATAACCAAGAAAGGTAAGATCAGCAGCTTCTTTGAAGTAATCATCCATAAATTTGATATAATCATTAAGCACATCCAACAAGTAACTCCACAAGGGTGATTTGACCATATAGGGCAAAATATTGTGGGAAACGGTCTCCAACAAGATGTTCTTTATGTCCAAGGTTTTATACCTGAAAAAATAAATAATTAGATTTGACGATAATTACAACATGAAATTTGCAAATCTTAAAACGCACCAGTCATACGCCAAAGGCAAGGCGCCGATAAAAGAATACAAATGAACCAATAAAATCTTGCTTTCCCAGTTGAACCTGCAAAGTTTCGAATAATCAGGGAATAATGACAGGAAATGGAAGTAAAATATGAGAGTTGGGAGCATTTAAAAAGTAATGGAAAATTACTCAAAAAGAAAATGAGAAAAGAGGACAGTACAAATTAAATATGCTCAACAGAAGGACAGAGCATGCAAACTTAGCCCCAAAACACTCCACAGGGTTAAAACTATATCGCTTTTTTTTTTTACTAACAAATATGGCAAAGATTTTAGCACAAAGGTTCAATAGACAACGAACGCTTTGTGGCACAAATGCTTTTGTATGTGAGGGTCCAGGAAATGGTCCAACTACCTTTGCGTTCTAAACATTAAGGGTAGCACTGGGCGTCATTCTAATGAACATTAGACAAGCTATGGTTCACGCCTATCCAAAATTTGGCTGGAAGAAAATTGTCCAACTGAATTTCTACCCAATTTGTTTGTTGGATTATCATATCTATAAATTATGAATTGAAAATAAAAGAATAACCATTTGACTCCCTAACTTCACCTGATACTACCATGCATAAACAAGCACTGGTGTAGTGCCATGAGGGTACACTTTTTCCCATCATATGCAAATGTGTGACGTCTTGTTTCTTCTAAAACTTAGATCATCCATACTCTAGGGTTAGCACCAAAGGCCGCTTCCTGACTTACATACGATCCGCCTCGCATTGGCCTGACATGCATGTTGAAAGACTGCAGACACTGTACACATTGCACAATGCAACTGTAGCCCAACCATGGATCCGACCTCTATTGCGATCCATAATGCACAACCCACGTGCAAGGCTCTTTAGCTAAGCACCAATGCTCTAAGAACACAAGCATGGTACGGTAATGCAACTCTTCATTAAGGCACAGATCTCGAGTACTAAAGCAACACGAGGAACCAACAAGTCAAGGTTTGCCATGTCAAATATTGGTATCCTGTCGGCCAGCCCTTTTGGATAAATGTCGAATATATGTAAGAGATATTTGAAAATTGCCCAATGTAGATAATTAGGATTATAACTATTTCATAGAAGCTAAATACATTCCAATAAAACCATTTCATTAATATTCCACTCACATTACACCTATAAAAAATAAATATAATAAAATAGCATTAAAATTAAAATGATAATGATGACAAACAATTTTTTTCATAAACATAAAAATTAAGATAAAACATTTAGATGAATATTTTTATGAAATTACATCGATACAGATAACGCATGAGACACCACTATTTTTCTAAAATATAGCCTGTACAACAAAATTTGTGATAAATTAACAAGTAAATAATTAATCTTAAAATTAACCCAACAAAATAAGTATCGATGCAATAACATAAAATTCAAAGTGTCTATGACAATTCTCACTCAATTAAAAGAATATAATCAAACAATTACATTTTTTTTATAAAATAAAATTTCATTTTAGGAACCTCAAAGGGGGAAAGAAATACAAAGGTCAAAAAAGGCTCTAAAGAGTCCTTTGTAGAGTGACATCCAAAAGTTTAAAAGGAAATATAAATGATCAATAATTCTTTGTTTGTAATTTATGACTTCCAAAGCAAGTTGCACTTGATAAATAAATTAATCTCTAGCATCTGGGAAGGCCACACAAAGATAACATTGGTTAATTAGATGAAGTAATTTCTTTTCAAGATTGATTATAGTTAAGATATTATTTGGCATGACCAAGTAATAAATACATGCCAGTGTTTAGGCCAAACAAGAGGGTGTCATGACACTCTTGAAATAGGAAGTCTAAAGTTCCAATAGATCTTGAAATAAATTTTTTCCTATAGAAGATAACCACCCTATGCTATCATCTGCTTGAGATAAAGAAAGAAATATTCTCATTTAAAAAGTTTTTATCTCCTTCCGTATTCGTAGTGTCAGACCCAAAACCTTGTATAATGGATTGAGATATAGTATTGGAAGTGTTTTTCCCAAGATTTATAATTGTTCGATGACCAAGTTTTTGGTTGAGTGGAAATAATTAAGTTAAGGGTCAAGCCAAATGAACATCATCATATTATTGCCAATTCTATAAAAACAATCATGGGTTATTCTTTCTCTTAAGGAAATAATGTTACTCCAAACGTGAGACCCATAATTTATACGCATAGTCGATATAGATCCACCATATAAATAAACCTATAAATTCATTTTACCCACAAACTATTTTTATTTGTTAACACTTGCCAAAAACAACTTTTCTAGTCCAGCTTTGTTAACCTCAAAAATATCTCGAATACCAAGATCACTTTTTGATAAGGGCTTGCAAATCCACATCTAGCTAATATTGTGGCCCCTGACATCAATGTTCCCTATCCACAAGAACGAAGAAGACAATTAGTAATAAGCTTTAGAACACACTTTAGAAGTGTGAAAGTAGAGGTTCAATAGTGAGACAAGTCATTGAGGACAAATTTTCAATGTGAGAGGCGACCGACTTAAGATAGTTGATATGGTTTTCATGTTTGGATCTTACCTCTAATCTTATCAATGAGAGGAATATACATGGACTAAGAAAGATTCTTTGAACTAAGAAATAGAGCCAAATAACCAATAGGGAGCACTCCAATGTGATAGTCAAATAAACCATGAATGTCTTCTTCAATGACGCAAGCATGAGAGAATAATATTATATTTTTCATAATATTTGTTTTTAACCGCAAGAAAGTACTAAAGTCATGCAAAGAAGAATTTATATGCTCTACCAAGAGAGGGTGTCTTCGGAGAAAATGAAGAGATCATTGACAAACATTAAGCGAGATACATTTGGAGCATTCTTGTTTTAAGATGAATGGTAGGGCGTTATGATACGTTAGATTCCACTATAATCAAGAGCATTTCCATACAAAGAATGAAAAGAAGCGGCAAAAGAGGATAACCACGTCGAAAACCACTTTTATTTTTGAAAAAACCAAAATTGCATTCATTTATCATAACACTAAAGGATGGAATGGTGACACATTTAGAAATCCAATCAATCTAAACATTGTTAAAACTCGAATTGAAAAGGACCAAAGATAGAAAATCCCACCGAACATTATTAAAAGTCTTTCTCAAATCAACCTTAATACAAAAGATTTTTGACCCCCTTGAGTAGTGAAAATTCTTCGCTAGTTCGTGGGCTAAAAAGATATTTTCATTTATCAACTTATCTTTCAAAAATACTGGCTAATTTAATCTAATCAAAGAAGAGAAAATGAGAGTAAGCCGAGAAACAATAATTTTGAAAATGCATTTATAAACGAAATTGCATATAGAAATAAGCCTAAAGAACTCAAAGGATCTCACATCTGAAGTTTTCGGAATGAGGGAAAGGAAGCAATGATTTAGTGCACAAAATAGTTTACCATGTTCGAAGAGGTGCTTGATGGCCAATATGAGGTCTTTACCGATAATATCTCAAAAGAAATCAAAAAATTCTTTGATGAAACCATCTAGGCCAGAGCTTAATTATTCGGAGCAATAAATATAATAGCTTTAATTTCCTTTATAACTCTAAAAGTGAACATAAAAGCTTGTTCATAAGTCAACTTGCGTCGGAAAGGAATAGATTAAGGAAGATTAGAAGATGAAAGGGTAAACAAATCTTTGAAGAACCTTTCGACTTCAATCCCAATGGCGTGAGGATGGAAAAATTTATTATTATGTTGATCCACAATCTCATTAATATGATTTCTTAGCATGTGAGAGGCAACCGTGAAGTGGAAGAATAGATAAATTTCTATCTTGAAGCAAATTGTGACAGGCCAATTTTTCATTGTCAAGAAATGAAGTACTTGTATGATCCATGGAGAATATTTGCTAGGCATCTTGGAGGAACAATTAAACGATTAATCTCACATTAACTTTGCCAAAAATCTCAACATTCCAAGTTTTTATGGCTGCTTTAACAACTTGGAGCTTTTTAAAGAGAATAAATTGAGGATTTCTAACAATGAGGGCATACCATGCATATTGAATGATAGCTTTGATCGAGCCATTTTTAAGCTACATAATAAAAAAAAGAAATGGTTTTGGTCCAAAGGGCGGACGGTCCTCGAACTTAGAAAAAATAGAAGAATAATCGGAGCATCCTGAAAGTAGACAATTGATATTCCTATTAGAAAATTTCATCATACAAAGATCATTGGAAAGGCCTCTGCTAAATTTCCTGTAAACAATAGTGTCATCAGTATACTTGTTACACCACGTGAAATTAGAATTGCAAGGAATATTAATGAGATCCGTTAAACAGATTAAATTATTAAATTGTTCAAGATGCCTATGGGGAAAATTAACAGCACTTATACACTTGTTATTTCTTCTAATACAGTTAAAGTCGCCCATGAGTATTTAAGGAAGTTGAATAGAATGTTTGGCACATGAAAAATTTTACAACTCTTTGTTGGTATGAGTTTGCATATACCATGTGGAAGTAAAATTCAAATCCCTCTTGTTTTCAGCAACCACTTTAGATTTTAAAACTCAAGTCGACTTTCTAGGGTTTTATAAGTAGACTTTCAGCATTTAAGAAATTTTATGGTTTCAGGCTGATTTGTTATGTGCCACCACATTCCACCCATTTTGATTTTTGTGATCAAAGAGAGGAATCGTAGTCACTTGTGGGGGAGACTTGGTTCAATAAAAATCGAAGTGTCACATTGTGGATTTGGAAGGCCAGTCTGAACTAGAGCAAGTGAGGGGTCAACCTAAGCGAGAGCTAATGGAAGAACATGTTTGTCTTTGTTTTGTTCAATATTTGAAGTGTAAGAACAGGTAGATGGAGAAGTATGCAATGAAGGGAGATCATTTTGAGGAACATTTGAAGTCTGAATAACTTCTCATTCTTGCCGTGTAGGGCAATATGAGTCTACATGATCAAAACGGTTACATTTAAAGCAAATCTAAAGCTTCTATTTATAATCTACCTTTTCTTTGAAAGAGGAGTCATCATCTCTTATTAACATAATGGATGTTAAAAATGTGAAAGTATAATCAATTTTTAAATATAATCGGGTGAAAGCAAATAGAGTTCAATTTACGGTTGCTCTATTAGCAAATAGCAGGATCCCCGTAGTACTAGTACTAGTCAGCAATGATAAACTTTCATTTCCGAAATATTGGATTGGAAGCTTATTAGAACTGACTTAAAAACTCTTGAGCTAGCCGAATTTTCGGATGCCATTTTAGAAGAATAAGGGGTCGGCTTTCTACTGTCTAGATGAGTGAAAAATATTCTCACAATCCTCTTAAGAAGAGAACTTAAATAAAGGCATTTCAAAGGCTCTAGAAAGCTTCTGTAAGTTTTCAACATGGTTTGGAACCAAACAAAAAAAAGGCATTCACCCATTACATAGCCAACAAGAGTATTTTTCCGCCGCTCACTCTCTTTGTCAAGTATGATTTCAGGAATAACAATAGTTGTTTCCTCTCTCAAGTCAACATGAATGCTTAGAGAAGAAGAGGATAGGCACTAGTGGGAGAAAAGGTTTACCTGCAAAGATTTAATTTGAGGAAAAACCATAAAGATGAACTTTAAAATATATTTAAAACAGCTAAAAATTTATGGAAAGAGTCATTTGAAGGCTGGGTGGAGCGAGGGAGGAATGAGCGGAGCAGCTAGGGGGGGGGGGTGGTGTTGGAGATTGGTGGGATTGCTACAATTACATAATTATCCCACACAATAATTTAAAATCAAAATATCGTCAATAAAATGTATATATATTTTAAATCACACATAGATTAACACTTTAAAAATTAACCTTGCATACAATAATAGAATTCAAAAACCACTCACATAAACATGAAATTAACAGCTTACAAAACTATGAGAATAATAAGTTCATAATATCTCGAATAATCTTTAACTAATCAGTCAATTACATTGTATAGGAATCAATAAAAATAAATTTAACACTCAACACTGGAAAAAAAAGGACTAACACTCAGAAGAGCCCTCCCTCCAACTGTTGTCACCCTCCCTCTAGCTTCTACTTCACCTTCCCTCCCACTCCGGTCCCTCTTCTTCTTTTCTCCCCTCTCCAACCCACAACCCTTCCCTCGACCACCTCGTCTCCCTCTTCACCACATCCCCTACCAACTCTTGCACTCCCCGCCACCACCCCCATTCGTCCCATCCCTCCCTCGAATCAATCATCCCTTCTCTTACCCTCTCATACCTGTCACCTCCCACAACCTCCTCTTCCTCCCTCCATTTCCCATATCAGCGGCTTTAGCTGATATATTACTGACACTGCAAACCATGCAACAAGGTATGACTTTGCTCAAGTTAACATTTATTTTGATGGTACTTGAACAAACTCCGCTCAACTAAACGGCCAACAAGCTTCCATCAACTCACAAACTCTTCTCTTAGGCACAATGCATAGCGTCCGACCACCATATGTCAGTGAGCACAAACATTGGCCACACTTGATGCCAAGCAAGTAAAGGGTGCCATGAATGCCCTTCAACACAAGAAAGGCTGCCCCAGCCCCCACCGAAGGTCTACATATTAGTCATATCCGATTGGGTGAGTAGGAGAGGGGCGCCTTCCAGCACCTTCTAGCACCAAAGCTTGTCATTGCCAGCAAGAAACCTATTGGCTGCCATCAACCTCTCTCTTTGCCCCATCTCTTGACTCCAGCAACGACCATCTAAAAGCCCACACACACTGCATCTTACCATGCACCAGCTGCACTTGTTTCATAATAGGTCATAACATCAATGTCAACGACAACAACCCTCTCTCCACTCTTCATCCAACTCCCACTGTGACAATCAACAACATATTTGCTCCCATCATGAAGAAATCCGGTCCACAGCAACTTGTCCAACGATCAGTCCAACATCAATGAGTTTTTTGGCACTTGCGGTTGTCCCCTTGTCTAAGGGAGACAATCAATATAATTGGCCCTCTAAAGCTCTAGAAATGTTGGCTAGTCAAGGGGCATTGCGATGAAAATTACTGTTTCACATATTAATTAACAAAAATTATTATTGTTTTACATATTTAATAGTTTAGTGAATGTGAATCAGTTTTTAACAATAAACGGATTATTGAAATTTCATTGATTTGATTAATTTATTGAGAATTAATTGGATTGATTTTGTGAGGACTAATGAACTTCAACAATTAACTTCATTTATAGATAATTGATTTGCTTAATTATATTTAGCTGATTACAATACAACTTAGAAACAGATATGGTTGACATGGTGGACTATCTGGAGTATAATTCAAAAAATGAATCCCTTGTTTATTTATGTTGGGCATTTAATGATATGCTGCTCAAAGGAAATTTTGATGCATTATATAAATACCTTATTTGTAGTCAAATGACATAAAGTATTTATATGACTTACTCTCTGTCTCCCAAATATTGAAAATATTATATAAAATGTACAATCTCAAAAACTCAGTCTGTCATCAGCAGAACGAAAAAAACGTCAGCCCTCAAGTTCACATGTTTTTCATCACAAATATAACATGGCAAATGTTACAACAGTTTAAATTTATGTTAAACTATGAAATTTATTCAAAGGCTTCAAGCATATAACCAGTGATGTAAAAAGCTCCACCATAATTTTCAATAGAAAAATACGATATAAAAAATTTAGGAATTGCATTCTAAAAATAACTTCTAATACAAAAATTTTTAAACAATCACACTTACCATATTTATCAAGCTAAACTACTTTATAAAGTGCACTTATACAACAAGAAAGTTACCTGATGAGCAAACACTAACCTTCCAATTACCAAACCAAACTCCAAAATCATAACAGCTTCTAACAAATAGCCTAGATCCCTGGTACGGTGAAAAAGCTAAAAGCAGCAAAACAATACATAAGAAATATTACTTTTAGTCACAACAAAAAAAAAAGATAGTAAGTAAACAATTATAAGTGCCATCACTCTTTCACCCTAACTCTACCAATGCTTCTACATTGCTTGTAACATCCCTAATTTCCAACAATTAATTTTAGAGTTTAAATAATTAAAAGTTAGTTTACTAATGGAATATCTTAGAAAAACTTGGTGGAAGCCGCTAAAACACATAATGGCTAAGTAAACAATTGGATGATTCTATAGAGGACGTAGGTGATGTAATTAATTCAAACCAATTTTATTGATAGCAAGGAGGTGGAATTGTAAACCTGGCCCACAAGTCTTTTGGTTTGATCTAAGTAGCACATAGTCGATTCAATTCAATCGGTCTGGAGCCAAGAGGATCCTTATATGCAATTGTGAGATTGGGGGTGTCCACTTTTGAGGCTCGAGTCAGCCCCGATTGTCAAGCTAATGACTCATGTTCTTCGATTGCAAAGTGTAGCTTAGGTTCATATTGCATGTGCTCACGTTTAGAATCGTATCACATACATTCCGAGTGCACTTAACCCTCAGTGTGCCATAGAATCCTCCCAAACTTTTCCCCCTCACTTCCCCACCTTTTCCCCTCGACTTCCCCTCCTTTTTCCCTTACCTACCTGGTTCTTGAGCCCCTGGGTCTCAAAGCCATGACATTAGAGTGTGCGTGCGGTTCTCCGCGTGCGTGTGCAACACTGCGGCGCTCATTAATGGGTGACGCGGCCTTGTCCATGCACATTGCGTAGGAACAGCCGCACGCAAAGCTGGGATATGAAAAGAGACCTCACCCTCACCTTTTTCTTTTCCCCCCATGGTCGACCATTACCACCTCCTTTCCTCCTCTTCCAGCCCCTTCTCCCCTTCTCCTCCCTCTCTTCCCCCGTATTCTTCTTTCCCGCGTGATGTACGTCTATTCCCCCTTTCTTTTCATTTTTTCATGGTTTGGTGTCATGGGATGTAGATATCCTTGTCTAGGCATGTAGAGATTTGCCTCACATCATGATTATTTGCACATCAACATGTCTTCTTGTTAAAAATAATAAAAGTTGTGACTTTTATATTAAAGTTGGTACTTGTAAAATGTGATAAATTGTGTTCGGTTTGAAAGCATAATTTTTACTACCAAATTTATCTAATAATGGCCGAAACAAGAAAAAGATTAAAATTTCACGATTTTCCAATCACGTCCATACGTCTTTTTGTGCACCAAATAGTAAATTAATTAAATAAATAAAATAATAATATTTTAACTCGTATTTTGTTGTAAAATAATCATAATATGAGAATCTTAAGTTGGATAATAAGTAACTTAATTATCTTAATTAACTATTCATATAATAAAATAATATTTAATTAACGGCACAGGTATGGATGTGATTTGAAATCTCAAGTTGCAACATCGGGACCAACCGTATTCGTCCAATTCAGTATCTTTTAAGTTCTCAAGATCCAAAGTCGCTACGGAAAAATTACCCATGAGGCTAGTCTAATTAAGTTATCAGACATCATAAATTACTTTTCATAATTTTACCAAAATCTTATTCTTAAAAAACTTGTCATGTATCTCAAGCTAAATTACCCCGAATCCCCTCTGTATTTGGATATCTCAGGATAGTTTCAAGTATGTAGGCGGAATCTCCAAATTAATATCATAATGCACCGAGATATCTTTGCTGATATCTTCATTTATTTTGCAGAACCTTATACAATTAATGATGCACTTTGTGTGCGAGTCGTGATGTGATGTTGGTGTTTATTTTCTATCTCTACATGGCATGTCATTTGATGCATTTAGGATTGTCGCATCCACGTCATTGCATGCATACTGTCATACATGGTTTGAATAGGTCTGCATTCCTAAGCCATGCAAAGTTGGGTTTGCCACGATAGGATGAGGAGCACTTCTCACAAGTCCGTTAGGACTCCTACTTGTTTCATTGCTTAACTCTACGTTGTTTTATTTTAATGCTATAAGACGTAGTTAGTAGCATTTTATTAGAACTCACTACCTATGAGCTATTTAATCGATTTTCTTGATTGATAAAACTTCGAGGTTAAGATCCCTTTATGTGAATTTCAAAAATAAAATAAAATACAGTTCATAAGTCGCATTAATCCTATTTATCATACCTTCTCAAGCCTTATACTCAGCACGGTTGATGATTCTCACATATAATACACAAACTAGCACTATATATTGGTACGTGCATGTTCTCCGTTGAGTACATCTAGACCATGCAACGTTGCAAGGGAGAGGAGACGAGGTCGCTAGGTGTAGGCGTTCTAAAGAGCAAGGATAACAAGTAAGAGCCTTCATCTCTAACTATGTATAGATATTTACATGATGTGTTTCTCCGATGATTCAATATCCACAATGAGTTTGAAAAAAGTTTACAATACGTTTTGTTGTTAAAGAGACTTTCGTAAAGTTTTAAATGTTTGTGATTTATCAATTGATTCTCTTCCAATATAATGATTTCTTTTATCGATTTTAGCTCATATGCATACATAGTTTGTGTTCATAAAAGTTACATGTAGGAATCTAGTACAAGAATGAATAGATAAAAACCAACATAAGAAAGAAGATGGAAAGTAATAAATCACACATAAGCAACATGTGAATCTTTATATACAAAGAAGTTAAGAGTATAAGGAAGACAACACTTGAGTAGAGAAAAGTGAAGGTAAATGAGCCGTATATTTATTTAAGAGTTAATAAGAAGAAATTAAAGAATGAAGTATTAAGACTAACATAAGAAGCAATTGATAGACCAAGCCTTACGCCAAAACAATGATGAACAAGCTTGAAGGGCTAAGGGGGATTTAGCCAACGAAGTGGTTACATAAGCTAAAAAGACAAGAAATTCTAAGTATTAAAAAGGGGCTTAGACAAAATGCATTTATAAGTGGATTAGGATGATGACACTGATACAACTAGGCTTAAGGAAGGTTTGATGAATGGACTTGTAAATTAGGAAAAGGGAACATGGTTGAACGTAGAGAGTAAAGTACAAGACTAAAATGAAATCCACATATAATTGAAACACCTCAACTAAAAATAACATAAGAACCGCGGATAACTAAGTCTAATGTCATGAACCAATCACAAAACATGGATGGGTTAATCTAAAGACTAAGATTTAGGCAAAGGTTGATATGGTTGAGATTTATATTTAGAATATTAATGAAGATGCTCTATCTAAGAGGAATAGTTCAAGAGTTTTAAATAATGTTTTGGAGTACACAAAAAAATGTACGTTGAAAATACACAAAAATTAAGTTAGGACAATAAACTAGCTTTCAATAATAACGTAGATTAGCACGAGTGCACACGGGAAAGATAATCGGGAAGCTTGCAACCAAGCTAAAGATAAATGTGCCAATAGCCAATTAAGTCAAATCATAATGAATAATAATTAGATAACTCGAGTGTGCAACGGAAGTTGAGAGCCATCAATATACCTATGTAGACAATATTAATGAACTTAACATGAAATATGTTTATGGAAGTAAACACTCATTGGCCTAGTTAAGATCACTAAACTCTAGTTAACTATGAGAAATGTCCTTGGAATTATCAAAACAAGATAACATTGCAATCTAGAAGAAAAGACACATACTAATAGATAGAATATACAAAAAGAGGAACATAAAATTCAATAAAGGATGGTGAGGCGTAATCATCGTTTGAGAACAAATGTGAAGATCGGGCAAGATGAAGAGTTAAGATAAAAGATAGTCAAAATGGAAGATAGATATGCAAGAATTAAGAACTAGTTAAAGGAACAAACTATGATGTCATATTGATGTATCATGATAGTCTTTTCTAATTATTTTCAGATTACGTGTTTAACGACTTTTGAAGTATTTATGAACTGAAAAAGACATTTCCACGTTTTACAATCGATGATTTGTGTTTATCAATTTTCGAAGACAATTTATGATTGATCATTTTAATAATTGATTAAAGGATTTCAGCAGTGATTTGACGAGATTTGAACAAAAACAAGATTGACAGATTTTACAATGTTCGATTGATGGTTTATATTTTTATTGAAAAAAAATCCTACAATTGATTTTGACAAAAGTTTCATAGGGCCAAAAGAAAGATACTCAGAGATCCAAAGACGATGAGTACGAAAAGATGAAATGATGATGAATGTTCAATGAAACCTTGTTATAAAAATATAATACTATACGATACGACTTACTCCCCAATGGGTGTGGCACCCAATGATGAGAAATTGGTTATAAAATATGTTCTAAAGTCACATACGATTACGATTATGACTTACGATACCCGATTTTTATTTGTTGAACTGCAAGCACATGGGAGAGGAATGGCTCAAAAACCTCCGGCTTGCACTCCTCTTCCTATGATTTATGAACTATGACTTACAATTTATAATGCACAATTCATGATTTATGATTTATGATTTACGATTTACGAATAGATTAATTTGATTTTACTCGGTGCAAGATGGACTCATGGGTGTAATGCCCTGGTATTCTGCCGAGAACATCCATCATTTGATTTAAAGAAGATTAATTTGAAAAGGCTTTTTATGATTTTAAAACCATGATTTGAACGATTGATCAAATGTTTTCAATTAAAGATATCATACCAGGATTTGATTTTATATGCTTTATCATCATATGAATTTCAAAGAGAGTTCAATTGATAAGCGCATTTTAATTGATGTTTTCGGAAGGTTTTATAAGTAATTTCAAAAGGTTAATCTTTTATTGATTTGATTTCATGTAATTATCTACCAGTAGTTAAGATGTGTTCTTACTAAGTATTTTCCCAACTACTCACCCCAACCACCTTGCAAATAGGTAAAGTGAGTAGATACTCGAAAATTATTAGATCCATTCAATTACAAGTAAATGTGATCTTCATACAATATGGTAGCATTTGATTAAAGAAAGATGTCATTCTGATGAGCTTTACTAAATATATAAGTCTCACGCCCATATTAGATTAGCAAAAAAAGAAAGTGGAGTGACATTGCCAGTCCCAAGCCCGAATAAAGGAAAATGGTTGGTGTCAAGAAGGGGATCTAACCATCTAAAATGTTGTCATTTGTAATTGCATACGTCCTACTTTAGGATCCATGCCTCTAACACCTATTAGGTATTCAGGGAACAAGAAGAAGAAGAAAATCAAGCTACCACCCTTTACAACTATATATACTTACCATAACATGCATATTGCATGCCAAAGGTAGAAGCCCTTCACCATGCATATTTTCTTGAGGGTCCAAAGCGTTGGATAAAGGAATGCTCTCACAATACAATTCCACCATTTCGGCAGCTATTGTTTCTAAATCTGAAAATAATATGAGAAAGGTATAAAAATTAATCTTTTTAAATTGAGGTATCATTAACTAACGTCATATGCATGCTTTTCCAGTAATTACTTAAATTCCAAATTTGGATGACTTTTAACCGTTCACACACTATGGAAATTATTGAAACATGTATCATAACAGCTTTAACTTTAACATGGATTATTATCAAAAATTCTAAATCTAATATTGAGCATGTTTGTCAAAGAAAAAAATGGAGTTAAAAACAATGGTAAAATGACCAAAAACTATATAGTCCAATGCAATGGCAACCACTAAAACATCGAGAGGGAGAATTTGAAGACAGGGATGCATGCTCAATTTTATCATCAATTCTCAGATTAAACATGCACATATTATTTAAATTTACCAAGAAGAACATTAACAGAATAAATGGCTGACTACTTCAGCCGTAGTCCAGACATGGTACCACGTATTGGTCAAAAACAAATCGTCCAACTCTAAATTAATGCATTAGAAAAATAAATCCAAAAACCCACAAGCAAACAGAAAAGGACTTATTATGGAAGAGTAAAACAGTACCATCAATGGACAAATGACGCCAAGTGCCACATTGTGCTTTAACTTTATAAATGTTTACTGCTTGACTGAGCTTGTTTATTGCAGAAACGGAGGAAGATTTATACATTGTCACGATCTCATCTAACAATTCCATCTTTTCTGATTCTGTCAGAAACTGTAAATAGAGATCTACATCAGACGCAAAGGAAGACAAATGGCCAAACCTGCAAACACAAAGAAATTCAACAAAAAAGGATTCAACAAATCTCAGCAACTATAAACAGCTAAGGATCAAGCAGAACAGAAATAAATTTAAAGTCTATTGGCTGTTATCAACTCATAAACAAGCAAAAGGCAGCCAATGGAGATTTCAGACAACATTGCATTCTGCAATTTCTTAAATAAGATCTTTTCAACATCGCCTTAGATTTCATCTTGACATGTGCATAAATGATCTGATATCTAGAAGGGCCTTGCCTTGTCTAGAACATACTCCAATAAAACTCTTGTAAAAAATGAATATAACTAGGACGTGAACAAGCTGGAAACAACGAACGGTAGAAGTCAGACAAAAAAACACCAAAATTTATTCAACCTAAAAGGCAATGATAGCAGGAAATATTACCGGTGCACATAATTTGAGGAAGTAGAGGTATAGAACCAAGATAGTTCCAAGAAAGACAGGAGGAAGTAAAGGTATAGAAACCAAGTGCAAAGCAGATATACTACAAGGATTCACACCCAAGACCCTAGCTCTGAGACCATGTTCAAAAGCTTAAGTAGGTATGCAAACATTAATAAGTTGGGAAAAAGGAGGTAAATCAATATGATTTCACCATCCCTGCCTTTGCTATTTTACAGAAGTAAATCTGGTACAATTACTCCATGATTTCTAGGGATCATATGATAAAAACTACAATTCAAACACTTAAACTCCTAAAAACTGGTCAATACGACCAGTACACATCATAATGTAACATACAACTTTGTAGTACATACTCCTAACATTCTAATAGGCATAAATGTATTTTTTAAAAACAAAAAATAAATTTTAAATAACATACAAAAGTTGCTCACTTAAACTTGAAAATAAACTTCCAATACTATAGAAAAATAAGTTCATAATATTTCATGTAATCTTAAATTAATTGCAAATAATGAATCAATTAATCTTACATTAGTAGGAGAAATCATAAAAAAATAACAAATACGTTATACTTGGAAAAAAATTATGATATATAAAATATATATATTATAGATTTTAAATATATATAATATATTTTTAAATTTATTTCATTGTGTAGGCTAAAATATTTAATGGCATTGTTTTATTTGTTTGTATTTAGATTCTATGAAATATTAATAATCTTAATCTATCGTGAGTTTGAGAAGCCATAATTATTGTTTTCTTAAAGTCAGAATTGTCTTGCCATTTTTCTGATTTTTTTCCTACCAATTCACTTGATTTTCTAGAATCTAAAATTAAATGTCTTGTGAATCCAAAAACAACGCTTGACAACTAGAGTGTGGATCAACTATCACTGGTTGTTTGCTTTTAGTAAGTTGGCCTATACCAGCAGTGAGCAAGGGTAGGTCTCAGCCTAAAGAAGCCTTGAAGCTCATCCCTAGTTCCACAGTTTGTTGTACTTGAGGCTTTTATTGATGTAGGATAGCTACTGGCATCGTTTGCAGTTTAGTCTCAATCACTTGCACATTTGTCTTCATACGCGTTTTCAGCCCTTCCAGTCAGTTGTTAAAACCAGGTTCATACACCAATAATTCATATGAATCATTTGAAGTCATGACAAAACTTTTTTCCCTTTTGGTTTTCAAAGTTAACAGTATGTAATGTTGGCGGCATCTAGGACAGCAAAAGTAGGCATGGCTGGATGGGGTATTGGACCAGATCATTTCCTATGATTATGCCAACAATAACTGAAAGCTCAATAACCAGTTGAAGGGGACTTTGGCTCACAAGGAGTTGCCCAAAGAGAACTTCTCACATAATAGTTATGATATTCCTCTAGATTACTTAAGAAATTTATCAAACTATATTCAAGAAACTAAAAGTTGAAAGAAAGGGATTGGAAGTCCCAAAAGCTACAATAACTCTTCAAAAAACACGCTCACATTGTAGGCAGAAGTTACTATTTATAGGCAACGTAGAAGAAGACTCAACTAGGCAAGTACTAACTAGCACAAAATAAATCCGAAAATACTGATATACTTCTTGATTAAAGCATACTAAAAAAAGGACTCAAAGTAGAGAACTTCACCAGAAATAAGAAGACTAATAAGAGGGTTCCCAAATCAAGTACTAGAACTGGTTTTTGCCATGTTTTCCTTCTTCCATTTTCTAGGATATACATGTTCGAAAGGTGTAACTTTTGTGATTGTATTAGAAGAATTATCAGGATGCACTGCATCAGCTTCCATATATGTTCGTGCATCATAAACTACCCAGACCTTTTTTCAGTCATTGATAAACAACAACTACATTCATAGTGACGGAGGACAAACGAAGGAATTGAAGGGAAAATAGAATTTGGATGGATAAAAGGGGTAGCATAGAAGGTGCACCCAACAATTTAAGAGGCTGGAGAAGGAGATAGAGCGACAATTCACGAAGAACTTCATAGGGTTGGATGATGAAACTTAGATTCCACCAAAGTTCTCATTTTTCCCATTCATCAAAACTAATGCTTACAATGATGGAAATCACAGGGCAACAAGTGGTTGGCCAATTTACAATTTTACCTATCATTTTGAATTAAATTGAAATAAAATAGCTAAATTTTTTTTACCATTTAAAAAAATGATAAACTTAATTGTAGAGCTTTCATTTTAAAATGGTAATTGCAAAAGCCTCTACCGCTACCGTTTTAATTGTTTTATTAAAGATAGTTATTTATTTTTTGTAGTAAAAGTTTAATATTATTGATTTATATAAACAAAAAATATTACTATTATAAGTTTAATTAAAAGTTTATATTATTTTATTTTTAAATGTTAGTTCAACATAAATATATGGTGAAGTTTCGTGAACTTGGCAGTTTTATGGGCTCAACTCAAAATCTATCGATTAAATGTTTACCGGCCATCAAAACAGTCAAAAGTCGGTAACGGCAAAATGGTCAAGAAAGTGATAAACGGTGCAGTAATGATAATTGGTCGAAAAAGTGGTCAATGGTTAGCAAATGCCTTTGACCGCATCATAAGCACAACGCTTATAGCCCTCTAATAAAAGACTCATATATGTAGCCTAACAAAATATCCAATAAAAATGACGAAAATTATTAAAAAAAAAACCTCACATAAAATTTATAGAAACTCCCTTAACATCATCAAACTAATAAAAAAGTCAATTATTTAAATAGACTAATATAACTCAAAATTATTTAGCATCATATAACAACTATTTATAATAAAACCTATGATGCATAATGGCCTCACAACTTATTTTTTCTTACTTTCAATACTTTAATAGGCTTATTTACCCTAAACCACACCCGATTGGGCTTATTTATTTACACCTAACAAGATCATCCCTGAAAAAGTGAACCAAGTTGTAAGGTCAAACAGGTCACCACAACTTCTATAATAGGCATCCCATACAAGTACTAGAAGTAAGACAATCCTTTCTTATCTTTGGGTGTTCACAAACAATAATAGATATTGACTAATGATGTAAAGGATAATAATGACCACCTAACAAACCTCCTAAATGGAAGAGTATGCACTTTTAATAGATTGCCTCAAAACCCCCATGAAATAGATGTATATAGACACGTAAAGCCAAACTATATTCTAACTAATCATTGGCATTTCACTAGGTCAAAATAACTTCGCACCAAATTTTGGCTTGAGCCAAAACAACGGAATGATAATTACTAACCACTCGAAGATAAATATAAAAGACCATTGAAAAAAATAAAACTCAAATCCAAATATTTACTACTTGATACATAAAAAAGGCCAATCCATACCTGCAATTTACTAACAAGCTAACAAAAACAAAAGCAGAACATATTTTGCATCCAATAAATAATTTTAATATGTGTCAAAATGAAATAACACGACTGCATCTTAAATAGATGACATCTCGAAAGCGAATCTCACTGATATAAACACATCACCCACTATAAAAAACCTTTATAGACAATGAATCTTTAATAAAAGAAAGAGACAAACCTGGAGAAACAGTCATTGACACCGTTTGATATATATTTGCCATCTGCAACCTTACCATATAAAAATCGCTGCTTCTCAATTTCAAGTTTGGCTAAATAAGGACCTCTAAGACACTTGCTACTGGAGTTAGCCAGTAATTTCTGTAGAAGAACCAACGCACTTTCCATGCGAGCATCAAACTGCAAAGCGGAATTGAGAACTGACACTCATCACGAAGTGGAGGATACATAATAAAATAAGCCCACATTAGTTATCTACTTACATCTTGCAAGGATGATGTTTTCCTGGAATTCGTATCTTTAACAAAATTCAACAGGCAACTATCCTCCAGTAGTGACCCTAAGTAATGAAGAAAGGACTGCCAATCATCTGGGCTGTAGATGCACCATCATGCATAAAAAATAAAAATAAGAAACTACAATGACAGTCTTGCAAAATATTTATTAGAATGCAGTCATCCCTTGCAGTCAACCATAGACCAAAGCATCACAACCCAATCAAGTTTGTCACTTCCTTGTCATCTAAGCGCTTTCTATAAATCCTATGAAATTTAGAGATCATGTTTGTCTCTTACTTGGCATCTTAGCTCTTCCTATCAATTTTATGAAACTTAAGAGACTCTTCCAACATAAGGTATTAGTTGAGAAGCTGCGGTAGCATTCAAGCATGAGCTCTCACACAAAAGAAGTGCTTAAAACTGAAGAAGTTGAAGGCATAGATGATAATAGCAAAAACAATGAACCAACACAAAAACAAAAGAAATAGTGGTTAAAACTAAACAAGGGCCCGGCAATACAAACAAGGAGACATAAGTGGGAATACTAAAGACACAACCACAAGCAAGGAGAAGAAAAACCGGTGACAAGGATAAGATAAAAAGTCACAGATTTAACAGGATCATTTGCTCTGATACCATGTTAGATTTCAGGGAATTGGTAACACAAAATGAAGTCACCCAGGCAAATAAGCCTCTTCTTACAACTTAAAAATAATTACAACAACTACATAACACAAGGGATTACACCGTGTGAATCTCCTCCAATATCTTCTAACTAACAAGATATCCTTATACAACTAATACAAGTTGTACATATAACAAACACATACATAAGATACCCTAATTAATACTAAACATCACACGTGATAATATCACATATCACAGCAACATCTAACAATAATCTAATAGAATTTAAGCATTTTCCCATCTTCAATGCACCACACATTAAAAAAAAAAGAGCAGATTTCAACTTTATTTCCGGGGATAATATCTGTAACAAATTTAATAAATAATT
>JAVDBV010048870.1:0-15817 GCA_032619315.1 Piper longum | reverse complement strand
CCCCCCCCCCCCCCCCCCGGGACGTTTTCCTTTTCTCCCCGATTGCTAACACCTCACTGACACCCCACCATTGTTGACGCCTCCTCCAGCCGCCGCGCCGCCACTTATCGACACTGCCGAACTCCTCTAAACTCCGCTGAACCATTGCCAAGCAGTTCCCTGCCTTCCTAGCCATCTTCTTGCCTCTACTACACAAAGAAGCCACGTGTTTGTACCACGCACCTGACGACAATTCCGCAGACTGCTGTGCAGCTCCTCCATCTCCTTGCCGTCGTTGCCCTCCCGTCAACTTAGACAACCTTCCCCCACCATGTGTCGTCATCAAGACAGGCCCAAGGCCTCGATCGGGAGAGCCCTACCTCAAGCATCACTACTCAACACATGGCCACCAACAATGATAGTCACCACCATCGTCGCCCTCATCCTCACCGTAGTCGTGTTGAGCTCGCCGAATCAGTGCCGACCAAGCCACCGCCTACAGTAGCCTCACCGGCAGTGGCTGAAAATCACCGGAACTGCTAGAATTCTCTGAAAATTGCTGAGTTTTCACCAAATTCCTCTGACCGAGCCCGATTGAACTTTAGACACTGGTCGGTGCCGAATTTGATTCCCTAGACCAACGCCTATTGCCATCATTGTCGTCGATGAGGTGAGGTATGATTACCTCTGATTTAATTATTTAAAATTGATAATTGTTAGCATAGCATGTTAGGACTTGATTGATTGACATGATGAAATGTTTTGGTTGTGAATAAAATGAAATTTTTCACGATTTGAATTGTATTGAATAGGACTAATTAATGTCGTCTACAATATTGCCCAAATGCCCTAGTTAGGGAGTTTTGGATATGATTGTTTGACTTGTTGATGACATGGATTGTGAATGCATTAATATGAGTGTGTTATTTAGGATATGTGTATGCATAATTAAGATAGTGGGTGTTATCTTTTAGATTTGATGTGTAGGTACGGAGTAGGAGCTCGCCGCTTATGTGCATGATCATGATTGGAACTTTTACCGGGTCTGTTTTGGACTTGCTCTTGGATTTGCGCTCTTATTCTATTGTGATTTGGTTTGACATGTAATTGGACATGTCGAGTGGTGGGTTTATCGTATCCCACTTAACACAGGTCATTTAATCTATTGTACTTTTTGATTAATAACTCTCAAGGATGAGATCCTTCAGCTTGCTTTAAAAACTCAGATCCAGATCGTGATGCCTTCAGACCTACTATATTATAATCCCTACCCATATATATACATAGTTTTTTGGTTTTTCAATGAGATGTGAGATAAGGGAAAAGTTGACTCACACATACCATGAGCGGGTGCATGTATCAATTAAAGCGGGCTCTAAATTGGTGAGCGGGTCGTTCCATTCTCAAGGAATTTTAACAATTCCACATTCTAAGTTCCTCAAACCCGGAAATTGTGGAGGATTATGAGTATTGCAATGCAGCACATGTCTAAAAATGTAAATTCAAAGGGCACTAAAGGTGCATACCTAAGAGTACTTGACCTCAGGGCCAAGAGTTATATGGAACATGTAGAGGACTTTAGTAAACTGGATCTTTCGAGTGTGGGATAGTATGAAAATACCAATAGAGGCATATGACCACTGAGAATTGTACGCTCATCAAGCCAAGGCTTATGACTCTTGATCAGTGCCCTTATGAGTGAATCTAATACAAAACAATATATATGATTGATTTTAGTTAATCTAATACAAAACAATATATATGATTGATTTTAGTTAACATGAGAGTCATTTCTCATGCGCTAGTTTGATTATTTAGTTATTTCTAGACTAGTAACACTCGTTACTGACTTTTCGTATTATATAGTAGATCAAGACTACCACGAAAAAGCAGCAATGCAACATGCACACAAGTGCCTCCTGAGATTGAATGAGAGTGTGATGTGATGAACTGCTATGAATTATTGTGGATACATGCTATAATGTCTTCTTGTAAGAAATGTTTGTGTAAAATAATGAAATGATCTGCGTGTGATGGTTATTATGAATAGAATTGAACAGAATGACCAAACGGGGTCAAGACCCAACTCAAAAAGATAAAACCTATTATGATATGAATGTTGTGGGAAAAATACAATATTTTGGCAATGTTTTATATTTTATCGTCACATATATGTACTATTTGTTGTTAACAGGGTAGTCCCTATTGCACTTTTAGGGAGACTCTATCCATTTTGTTTTAAAAATCACTGTTTTTTCAAATTTTAAATGCGTTTGTTTTATTTTGAATATGGATTGCATATCATATCATTCATCTAAAATAGTGTTAGAGCCTGAACATCTCAACTATGCGTTGAATGTTTGCACACCACCTTAAGACACCGAAGGTAGATTTAGGTTGGGTTGACCGAATTAAGAAGATTAGCCAATGGTTCGATCACTTGTGGTATTTTCAGTTCGATTTGCGAGTGAGCTAGATTAGGGTGTTACATATGCCACTCACTTCAGTTATCAACCCAAGCCCTAAAAGTCGTTTTCTTACCTGAACCGACCCAAAGCTAGTTCAGTTCCTCTTCATCTAGAGATTAATTCGCATGAAATTCGGCACCCTACCATTTTTTGACAGTTTAGACGCATCGGTGAGGTCTATTTTTTCATCAAATAGTGGATTATGAGAGGTGACTCATCATGAACAATGTGAAACTACGTAAAAAAATCTTATTGTCTTGTTTTTCTCTTGTGTTGACAGGAAACTCGTGGTTTCAATGACAAGGGACTTTGGGTCAATCATATCTCAATTCACCCTTGCACACCAATGCCACAGTCTACCATTGATCAAAGATGCACAACTTCTTAAGTGGGTTTCTAAATACCAACTTAAGTGAAGTAATAGTAGGGGGTGGGTTTTTTGATTAAGTATTAGTGACGGTGGGGGACGAAGGTGAATAAGGTAAGTTTCTTACTATACTTGTTAAGTGTATTTTTAAATAAGATGGTGGGAAGTGAAATTTTGAGGTGAAATGATGATAACGGGTGCCTTTTATGTATGTGAGGTAAGGGGTGGGTGTGGCCCTCTGAAATACCAAGTCCGATCGAAGTTCGAAGTATGTCTGATTGAATTTGACCGACCGAATTCAACTGAATAAAAAGAAACTAAATATGGACATTTTTTCCGATCGAATAAACGACCGAGTGTTCGATATTTTATATCAATAATATAATGCCTTCAATATTTGTGAAGTTAATATTATGTTCTATGAAAATTTCAAATCATGATATACATTATAATTAATTAAGTTTATACATAAAATTGATATTTAATATCTAAAAAAACCCAAAATGACTTACATAGAAAAAAAAATAAAAGTCATCCTCATATTTAGGAATTTAGAACACTGTTTGGGCACGAGATTGTTTGCCCCCGGGGATTCGATTTTCGCGATTTGGGTTCGGTGGGACCGAGGTGCCCTTGCCGCGCAAAGAAATAGTGTAATAAAAATACCGTCACAAACACCAAATAATATGCTATGCCAAAAAAAAATTTCATGGTTCCCCAGAGGATTCAACGTGAATTCTTCAGGGTCACTCCATGATGAGGTTGACTCTAATTCATCTCTGCGACATGGCAAGACGACTCTCTGTTTTACAGCTCCAACAATCATGAGACTTTCTCCCTCTCGGCAAAACAACTCAAAGATTACAGATGGTTTGACAGCAAGGGCAGACTTTGGCTTGGTCAGTCAACAAGGTGATGGACAACAACAAGGTATTGCGACAGGGGCCATGCTTTGCGACGGCAGTGAAACTGGAATGATCTCCAAGAGTGTTGGGCCTCAAAACGCCAGTGAACAGGTGGCTAGTGGATGGGTGGCTGTCCTTGGCAATCTTCTTATCATCTTCAATTGGATAGCCGAGGCTTCGACGGGGTGATAAAATGTTCTTCCAGCCGGCAGCAGGTAAACAACAATGCCTTCCTTCGGTGCCCTCACAGTGATAGGGAAGGGTCTCACTTCAGTGCCCTGATCAGCTGTCCTTATTTCCTCAAAAATTCCCTCGGGCAGTTTTTGGAACTGTCAGGACTTTTTCTCCAAAGAGTAGAAATCATACAAGTGGATAAATACAAATCTCAGTAATCACCGAATAAATGAAAATTCCAAAATTAGCCATGTAACCAAATAAACACAAATTTAAAAATTATCCACGTTACCGGATAAATCTGCCCAAACATTAGCCCTCTTGCCGATTTTTCACAAACTCAAAAAGAAGAATCGGAAAAATATAATCTCCTCATCTCATCATTTTTTTCCTTTTTTTTTTCTTTCTCTTTTTTTCTTTTTTGTTTTTTTTTGCATTTCCTTTTTTTTTGCAGAACAATATTTTGCTCTCAAGCTATGTGATAACCGCCCATTATTTTGATTTAGGAGAGTGACTTTTTCGCTCAAAAACTGTGGTCTCCAAACCCATATTTCTTTCTTTTTACTTTGTAGATTTGTGTAGCAATGAGGGAATGATAGTTTCGTTTCTACTCTCAGCTGTGACTTCTCTTTCTTAGCATCTAGCTTCCCTGGTAAGAAGATCTCATGATGTCTTCTTTTCCTTCTATGATATGGAGGAGACCTTCTTTTATGATGCCTCGTACTATTTGTTGAGACTTTTAAACCTTTTAAGAGTAATACTTTCAATTGTCGCCTCCAACTTCTTGTCCAATGTCAAGTTGGATGGCGATCTTGATTTCTTTGTTAATACAAAGAAATGAAGACGAGAAGTTGATCTTGTGATTGTGTTGAACTCTTCTTGCTCTTTGATTATATTTGCCAATTCTTCATTGCTAGCAATTGTGATAGGGTACTTCAAGCTTTCACCTGGTAGCTGACACTTGATCTGAAAAGGGTTGTTAGTAGAAAATGTACTCTTGATTTGGATAACAAGACTTGAATAAGAACAATCACGATCCACTACAACAAGTTGTGTGTTTCCTCCAATGTAATGTCCCTTCCTTCCTTGGATCATTATCTTTGCGTCGTAACTGCAAATCAGGCAAAGTTTTGTTTTTCAATATTGCATTGAATCTTTCAACTTAACTTTTTGAGTCGAAGTTGTTTGAACAACAAGCTGATCTTTTATCTTTTCTTTATCGAGCTCCTTTCCTTCCCGAAGTCTTATTTTTTGATTAGTTTGAACTTCAAACTCATGCATCATTAGAGATGTACAGAACCCTTTCTTCACTTCTTTAGTGGAAACAGATGGCATTTCCATGTCTTTGACCTTAACCATCGAAGCATCCATTTTCTCATTTTTCCTTCCTTCATCTAGCTTTTCCTTTCTCTTTTGAGACTTCATTAGTGAAGATGAGTGGCTCACTATCATCACATTGGCAGTTGAAGTTTTGTACTTTATATCACCTTTGTCAAGTAACTCTTAGATCTTCTCCATCACATCTCGACATTGCACCGTAGAATGAGCTAATCTCAGGTGAAATCGACAAAAATTTTCCTTCTTTTCATCTTCTAGCCTTGGAAAATTTTTAGACTACATGGTGTGATCTTCATTTGCTCTTCAACACGTCAAACCATCTCTCAGTATCTTCAGTGTTAAAGGTGTAATTATTAATATTCCTCCATTCACACCTCTTAGTCTTCACTTGCCACTCATGATCTATGTGACCAAGCTCGATGAATGCATTGCTTAATGCTCCATTATTCTTTGTTGAAGCCAAAATTCTGTTGAGTTCTTCATATATCAATACCCTTTCAAAGAGTTCTTCAAATGTGTTGCATTGTGCACTACTTCAAAACCTAGCTGTTGATCTAGCATTCATCGCACAAATCTTTATAAGCTCCTTGATCTCTGGAGTCTCTTTCATTTAGGATGAGAGACTTTTAAATATTTTTACATATGTAGCAAATTCTTCACCTGGTTTTCTCTGACGTTGCCTTAAATGCTCAATCTTTATCGGGATATCCGTAGGCTGAAAATGAGCTGTGAATTGCTCGATGAGTTCCTCCCATGTTCTGATTGATCTGGGTGGGCGATTGTTGAACCATCTAAGTGCATTACCATTGAGAGAAGCTGGGAATTGTTGTAACTTTAACTTTCCATTTGTCGAGATTGCTCTGCACTCAATCTCGAAGATTGTGATATGATCTTCAGAGTTTCCATCTCCATCAAACTTTGTGAAGGTTGGGCACTTGTATTTCTCAAGAAAAACCTCTGTGTAGACTTCATCAGCTAAAAGTTGAAGACGTTTTGTCGCTTCAGTTGATTCTTTATCTTTCTTTCCAATCAATACTGTGATAAGTGTGGCTTGTGCATCCATTTCTACTTTTAACTCTTCAAAACGGGAATCTTGAACCGATACAACTGGTGTAGCCGGTGCTTACTGGAACGGTTGTAGGATAGACTGATGGTGGATAATTAACTGGCAGTAGAGCTACTGTGGTAGGAATTGATGGTTGAACCATTGAAACCAAAGGCACTGCCGTTGGGATGGGCACCGTGGTAGAAATTGGTGGCGGAAACGCCATTGAAGCTGAATATTGGGGGATAGACGGGTTATACCATGGGTATGGGGACGGTGGCTGGTAGTATGGTGGTTGTGGAAACCATGTTGAATGTGGGTGTAGACTATGTTCAGTCTAACTTGGTTGCATAGTGGGATAGTGTTGAGTCCAACTTGGCTCGGACAGTGAAATCATTAAAGGGGATGCTTGTGACATGGATCCCGAGACATGATAAAACATGTGATTCACTTGAGGGGTGTTTGACAAATCCACATTGGCTGGGGCGGTCACCAAAGGCCTCTCCTATGGCGCTGTAAGAATGCTTGTTATCAGTTGGTTTGCTGGATGGTCCATTTCGTCTGGACTTCATAGGTTTGCTGGGTTGGCATCATCTCTTCTGGATGCACTTCCCATTGCGACGGAGGCTCACCTATTTAAGGCGAGTGCATTGTCAAGTGGCAATTCAAGTTGTCTAATCCGTTCTTGAAGTTCTTCATTCGAGTTCGGGTTTTCATGTTTAGGGCGGCTGGCTCGTCCACATTCGCAGTGGATTGTACTTATACTTCAGGTTGATTTGTTACTATCAAAAGCACTTGTTCGGCTTCTAATGGTCGGTTTATCTCTTCATTGATTCTTGGACTTTGATCTTCTTGTCTCAACATGCTTCTTCTTGGAGTAATTCCTCTTTCATTTCCTTCATTCAACATTGCTTCGAGCTATTGGATTCTTTCGTGCACATTTGCCACTATGTGCTAACTTGCTTCCATGTTTAATTCAAACTGTCGTCCACCTTTAGTTGATGTGGATGAATTATCCGCATTACCACTACTTTGTCGTGCCCCATTCCTTGTCTTCGGTGTCATTCCATTTTACTCAAACAAATCTTCAAACGACACTGCTACCTCTCAACAATCCCTAGTGGAGTCGCCAAAAATATGTTCAGGGGCGGGATCGTCCACCCCCAGGGATTCGGTTCTCGCAATTTGGGTTCAGTGGGACCGAGGTGCCCTTACCGCGCAAAAAAATAGTGCAATAAAAATATCGTCACAAATACCAAATAATACGCTATGCCAAAAAAATTTTACGTGGTTCCCCAGAGGATTCAACGTGAATTCCTAAGAGTCACTCCACAGTGAGGTTGACTCTAATTCATCTCTGCGACATGGCAAGACAACTCTCTATTTTACAGCTCCAACAATCATGAGACTTTCTCCCTCTCAGCGAAGCAACTCAAAGATTACAGATGGTTTGACAGCAAGGGAAGACTTTGGCTTGGTCGGTCAACAGGGTGATGGACAGTAACAAGGTATTGCGACAGCGGCCATGCTTTGCGACGGCAGCGAAACTGGAATGATCTCCAAGAGTGTTGGGCCTCGAAATGCCAATGGACGGGTGGCTAGTGGATGGGTGGCTGTCCTTGGCAATCTTCTTATCATATTCAATTGGATTGCCAAGGCTTCGACGGGACGATAAACAGTTATTCCGGCCAGCAGCCGCTAAACAACAATGCCTTCCTTTGGTGCCCTCACAGCGACAGGGACGGGTCTCACTTACGGCGATCCCGCAGCAGCAGCAAGGTGTTTCTCCTCCCCGGTGCACAAGCAAAGGTCCTAGACAACAAACTAGTCGGTTTGGGTTTGGTTCAAACTTAGGCGATGGACAGCAATGGTGGTCAGATAATATTGGGGTCACTTCAAGATATGTGGGTAGGCCAGGGAGTCGCCGAAGATGGATCTCTGGCGATGGGCTCCTCCCCTTCTCTTTTCTACATCTTCTGGATCTTTTTTTCAATTTAACGAGCCCCCCCTTTCCAGTACGTCGGACTCTCTCTTTTATAGAGTTGTCGACGCTTCATCTATTCTGTGATTACGGGCGTGCAATCATCACTCATCCTTATTTTCCTCAGAAATTCCCTCTGGTAGTTTTTGGAACCGTATATACTTTTTCTCCAAAGCGTGAAATCATGCAAGTGGAAAAATATAAATCTCAGCAATTATCCGAACAAATAAAAATTCCAAAATTAGCCATGTAACCAGATTAAAACTATCCACGCGACCGGATAAATCTGTCAAAAAAAAAACTATATTCAAATCAACAATCATATCAAACCACTTAATATAAAGTTAGAATGCCCGCAATTTCAAAATTTAGTTCATATAAATATTTCCAAGTCAAATAAAAGATAATAAATGTATAGAAGCTTTAAAGTAATCTTTTGCATATGTTGCATATACTTTGAAGACAAAATAATCTAATAGTTAATTCTTCATCTAGTTCACCTACATCAAAAAATATACAGAAAAGTAATTACTTGTAGAAATATTTTATAAATTTTAAAAGAGCAAAAGATAAATATAACATTCTCACCTGCTCATTATTGACACAATCATCAATATCTTCTCACTCTTCAATATTCATTATTCTAAACAAATTTGATGATGAACTTATTTGTTTCTATACAAGTAAAAAAATATAGTAACTAGAGAAAAACACATGTTAAAAAATATCTACAATAAAAAATACATGGATATAAAATATAAATTACCTTCGTATTCATTCCTTGATCAATTTTGGATACATATTAAAGCTTAAACTTTTGAGACTCAAATTATTCCTAATTGAGCCAATTATTTGTTTTTTAATATTAAATGTCAATTCAAAAGAAACAATCGACATAGGAATGACTAAAATATATTGAATATTTTTTCTTAAATTATGATATTTTACTATGTTCAATCTCCACAATGATAATATATTAAATTATTTATTTACTATATCCACAAAAGGAATAATTGGTTCATCTAAGTAATTTTTTAAATCAGTTCATGTTGACTCCTTTGGGGAATATTTCATAATCAACTTATTTACTTTTTATAATCTCCTATTTAGGCCTCCAATAAGACGAATAATTGATGAACTTTTAATTCTAATAAAGAGCTTATTTGACATACATCTATCCATAGATTTTCACATCAATCTTATTTTTTAAAAATTTTCTATTGTAATATAATATTTCTTTATTCAAATTTTTTTTTTAAAAAAGTGAATTTAATTTTTATGCTAATTGATATGAAAGAAAATAAGAAAAACAAAAGAGATAACGATTATATAAATGAGATATTAGTTGTTTATGAGAAAAATAATATTTATAATAAAAAATAATTAGATAATAAAATAAATATGAGAATAAAATAATTTCTTATTTTGACCCTGTCTAACTATGACCGACTTAACTGAAGAATTTTGACTGTGGACGATTGACTTTTTGACCGAGGTTAAGTGGACAAACATAGACCGTTAAGTGAAGGTAAGGAAGAAAGATGAAAAGGTAGGATTTTTCTTTTTTATTTTTTTATTTTTTTTAAGAAAGTAGGTTTCATACTATACTACTTTAGTTGGTGTTTTAACAAGAATTTAGTTGAAGTGGTGGTAGAGATGCTGAGTCTTTATGATGAAATAATGGTAAAAAATTATTTTTTTATGGTGAGATGAAATAGGTGGGAGAGGTAAATAGTTAGGTTATTTACCCCACTTCTTTAAGTGGGTTTATAAATTCGAACCTAGGTGATAGTAGGGAGGTAATTTTTTAAACTGGAACTTAGGTGAGATGAAGGTAAGAGTGTTACCATGACAAAGTTGTGTTTCTTACTGTGTGATAAATTATTAATTGTTCTTACTGTGTGGTAAGTTACTATGAAGTAAAAATCCCACCTTCTTTAGTTTTTACCTTCCTCACTCTTATCTTTCCTAAACGATAATAAATTCACTTTTCACAAAGTAAGTTTTTTTTTCGTACTTTTTCTATTTATTTTTAATTGATTTTTTTATTGCTTTATTAAACGAGTTATTTTGCTGTAAATGAAGTTGTGTTGTCTTCTGACAAACAAAGTTAAATTTTATGTATTCAAGTGAACTTTAAGTAGACCAATAAAAAATTGGTGTAGTTTAGACTAAAAAATAAGGCGTCGACAAAAAAATTTCCAACATAAAAAAGGTGCCCCATTTTGTTAGACCATTACCCCGTCCCAACGCCTCAAACACAACGCTGCTCTTGTGGTCTCCAACTCTCATCAATTCGATGAGAAGTGGGGACAATACAACTCTACAAGCTTCCCTTCAATTGTCTTCTTATTGAAGCCTTGGATGGCCCATAATTTGCCATGTTCTAGATTTCATATGAATTTGTATGTGAACACTTTATTTCCAGCATGAAATCATCGTTTTGTAATAAGCATACACTGAAGTAAAAACGATAATGATAATAATCATATTGTAGACTTATTCATAATATATTTTTTGTCTGATTGGTTGTTATATTTATGGCTGGGTCACCAAGAGATTTTCTTAAATCCCCATGCGCCAAATTTAAGGGTCTTAGTTGAAAAAATTACTTTAATTCACCTACTTTCCTTTTAATATATGTAACAAATTAAATTACGAGGGATAAAATTTTTAATCGTTTGCAAGACCAACTTGCTTTGCGGTACGAGTCTTATACAGAGATGAGAAGTGTCTTTGATTTTCCACACCGAAAAGTCACTAAAATATATTGACTTATTAGGTTTAACCTTTTCATTCTCTTATGTTCAAGGAATTTGTAATGTTTATTTCCATAATATCATACAATTTTAATTTAGCGATAATAATAAAGATCTATGAAATTGGGGAAATACATCTTTGACGTAACACATTACCTGGCTTGGATTATATATATCGGGAATCACTTTATTATTCTTCCAAGTCCAACCGTTCAATAATTTGCAACTTTTTCCAATAAAAAACTGTCAACATCAACCAATTTTTGAGTCATTCAAAAAACTTCAAATTCTAGCTGTCTTCATCGAACCCAAAATAATTTAGATTTCTCAAGTAATTTCCAAAAATAATAATTATAATAATTTCACTGTATCATATGACTTATTTACATGAAAAAATGAATAGGCTTACCGTGGAAATTTTATTTTTAATTAATGTCAATTAAATTTTATGCATGACTATTTTAATGTTCCACCATATCTTGATTTGGCCAATTAATTAACGTATAGTTTTTTTTCAATTTATTAGTATATGTGACTTTTTGATCAACGCAAAAATTATGTTGAGTGATAGAAGAAGGGGAATCTTAGACTTGGAGCTGCTCACATCCCACAACTCGCAGCCGACAGTAACCTACTTCAGACCAAGCCAAAATTAAAACAACTCTATTAGTGGAGTAATAGAATAGCTAAATTATTATACCAATTTATTAAAATAAAAAAATAATTTATTAAAAAGTCTTACTGTACATTTATTCGTAAAATAATAAAATTATCACGAACATTTAATAATTTGTACCACTCTAAAATAAAACCTCTTTCAAAATAAATACAAAACACAACCACCCAATTTTATACACAATTTTAAACTGGAAAAATAAATAAATATTCTTTATCACAATTATAACACCTAATTTGGCCAGGCATGCAAAATATATAAAAAATAATTATATTAATACCACATTTTCCACAATTTAAAATTTGTGACGGATAAGTCCGGCGAACTTAGAGCTACCTAAAGAAATCGCCACAAAACCGCAGTCGGAGGTGGGTTGGGGGGGGGGGGGTTGTAAATTGGAGTAAAAGAAAAGTAAGTGGTAATGAAAAATTAACTCGACTCTAACCCGAGTAAAAAATAATAATTAATTTTAAATAAATTAAAAAATCCAAAAAGATATTAAAAATTTATAACAACATATAATGCATACAATAATATTAAAATGACATCAATATTTAACTTTTATATATTTATGTTTTGTGTTGTTAAATTATTATATATGACTAATTTAAACTAATTCAAATTAAACCGATTTGATCCAATTTAACAACTTTGTTAAAAACCGATTCTTATTCCGATTCTAATTTTTACAACTATGCAACCACCCCATTTTATCCACCATCTTAATTCTTAAACTGCAAAAACAAAATAAATATTCTTTGTCACAATTATAACACCTAATTTGGACAGGCATGTAAAACATATTATAAAAAAGAATTATATTAATACCACATTTTATACAATTTAAAATTTGTGGCGGATAAGTCTGTGGCGAACTTAGAGCTGCCTATGGCAGAAGATAATTTTGTTTTGATAATACTCAACACAAATCTCGTGGCAAAACAAATTCATTGCATTCTGACCTCTTGCTACCGGATTTTCTATAACAAAAGGCTGATTTTCAGCTATTTAAACGATTTATACACTGAAAAACACCTCCAGACGAGAACTATTTGCTCAAGCTTTTATATGGAAGAGGTCATTTCTGTTCTTGTTATTATACAAGGAGGATGGATATTATAAACGTCTTTTCTACCCACAAACAAATTATACATATATTTTTAAACAAAAATTATGTTATATATATATATGACACATAATAGGGACCATAATTGGTAGCAGCTCACATCACAGTATAACACAGCCTCAATGCCTACCCCAGACAAAGCCAAAGACTGTACAACCCCATGTATGTATCCAAATTATATACCATTTGTTTTTCCAAACTAAATTATACACCATTTCACCAAATCACAAAACCTATTCCGAAACAAACAGCAAATACAATAATAATAAAAAAATTATTAAACCCATTTTTATACACCATCTTAGACCTTCATCAAATAAAAAAGAAAAAGAAAAAATACCCCTGACACCCCCCCCCCCTCCCATCTCCGGCGGGAAAAATATTCCCCGGCGACGTAACCGACAAAGCACTCATAAATGGGTGGGTACCAACCAATCAATCAATTACACTTTTCTCTATGCTCAAACCCCACCTCTGGGCGGGCCCCGCCGCCGACACGGCGAGTCACGGCGGCGGGGGGCGGCCGAGGGCGGCGAGCTCGGTGCGCTTGACACCGGCGGCGAGTCGGCGCATGCTGGGGTCGTAGACGAAGGGGAGCTTGTCGAACCAGGTGGCGTTGCCGGGCGGGGTGGGCATGGGGATGAGTACCCGGCACGGCTCGCCGGCTACGGTGATGGAGTCGTGGTAGTGGTAGTACCGGATCTTGTCCTCCGTCTTGTGCAGCGTCTTGCCCACCACGTTCTCCGACATATGCACCCCCGTCGCGAAGGCGTTCTTCGCCTGGATCGCGTACTTCCTGTCCCGCCGGATCCCCGTCCTCGCCTCCCTGAACACCAACTTCTCAAACCCCCATTGCCTGCATCCATCAACATCCACATTGTCACCATCTTCCTTCCCATTCCCATCAATCAATCAACCAAATTAATCAATGCAATGCATATGCCCCATCTTATCTACACTCCTAAATTCATCAGTCTCTATTACTGTCTTTACAACTCTAAATAAGAAAGTATGGAGTGAAGTACTTCGAGGTAGAACCCCAAAGATTGAAAATTAGAGGCAAACGCTCAGCTTTCCACAATTAAACAACCCAACAAAAAAAGCAGAATTAGACCCATCTCAAAGATTTCAGAAGAAAAAACGGATGAAATGCGCTCTCAATTGAAAGGGTTTCGATTTAGTGGTACCAACCTGTTGAAGTTTTAATAGCTTCCATCTACTAATTAGTGTAATGCATATGCCCATCTACTGCTAAATTCAGAGATGGAATTGAAGTAGTTTAGCTACAACTCAATATTGGACAATTAGAGGCATTCATGGCAAGCATTTCTCCACAATTAGAGCAGAATTAGGCGCATCTCAAAAAAGCAGGAACCAGCTCTGGTGACAAAGGGCAGAATTCAGAAAAAAAGGATGAAATCCACACACAAAGATCTAGTCTTCAGCCGGTTTCTAGAGACAATACAGAAGAATGGAATGGACCTAGTAGTACCAATCTGGTGAATGGCTTCCATCTAATGTAATTAGTGTAATGCGTATGCCCATCTACTGCCAATCTCATCTCACTCTTCTTCTTCAATCCATGCCGGTAAAGTTAGACAACTCCGACCAAAAAAAGAGCAGATCAGAGATGGACTTGAAGTATTTTAGCTAGAACCCAAGCTTGAAAATCAGACACATTCGTGGCAAACACTCAGCTTTCCACAATTAAAACCCAACAAAGTAACGAGAACTAGACACATCTCAAAAAAGCAAGAACGCCCGTGGACTCTCAGGATCCAGAAAAAGAAAAAGAAGGATGAAATCCACACTCAAAGATCTAGTCTTTAACCAGTTTCCAGCTACAATGCAGAGCAATGTACCTGATTTACCATATTCTAAGGCTTAGCCACAAATTTCGGCGACATTGTAATCATGGACTTAGTGGTACCAAAGTACGAACCTGGTGAAGTTCTGGGCCTCGTCTCTGAGACAGAGCTTGCTAGACATGGGATTCTGCTCGATGGTGAACTGTGTGTAATCCGAGAACGCAGATAACACCGATTCCAGAGTGTTCCCCTCGGGCAGGTAGATATACTCATCAACATCGAAGTAGAAGGTCCAATTCGCCGCAAACCGGTAGCGGTGGAGGCAATCGTTCACCACCAGGAACTGGTTGTAGTAGTAGCCGTCGTACTCCGCCTGCGCGCGTATGTCCTGCACCGTCGCCCGCCCCGCCCTCACCCACGGCTCCAGCACCGCCCGCACGGCCGGCCCGACCCCGCCGGCGTCGTGGAAGACGAAATGCGAGCTCGGGCCGAAGAACCACGCGTGGTACGCCATCCACTCCCGGATCCGCGACGGGTTGAGCTCGCCGTAGAGCGAAGAGCCGCAGTAGAGGTACTCGTACTTGTGCGGCGGCCGGAACCGGGCGGGGTCGTACTCGCCGGGGGCCTCCTCCAGGGCGACGAACTTCTCGTACCGCCGAGGCGACTCTCCGTAGAAGGCGTGGAGGAGAAGCCGGCCGCCGGCGTTGTCGAGGTTCGGGTTGCCGCCGGGGAAGGTGCAGTTGACGACCACGACGGTGTAGACGCGGCCGTAGCCCCAGTCGGGGAGCATCTTGTAGGCTTTGGCCCGGACGGTGCGGTTGGAGGGGGAGCTCGGGTGCGGCACCCACTCGCACTTGAACCAGGGCTTTCCGAAGACGTGCGCCGGCTTCGACGACAGGCCGACTACGGCGAAGGTGGCGGCCCCGCCCCGGTACGCACCCATCTGCACGAACAGCGCCGCCGCATTGCCGTAGGCCCGAAACTTGCGCTTGTTCGGCTCGGGGTTAGCGGCCGCAACCGATGAAACGGAGTGGATAAGAGAGTCAACGACTTTCTGGGAGGAGGAGGATGACAGTTTCTTCTTCTCCGGCGGGGCGGGGAGGGTGGTGGTGCCCAGCGGGTAAGGCAGCTGCCACGCGGCCATTACGAAGAGGGTGAGCACCACCATCATCACCACGAATATCGGCCTCA